>JAKGGE010000617.1:0-18047 GCA_023748175.1 Hoolock leuconedys | reverse complement strand
TTTATTTTACTTTTATGAGATAGTCTCCCTATGTTGCCCAGGCTCGTCTTGAACTCCAGGGCTCACAAAGTCCTCCAACTTCGGCCTCCCAAAGTGCTAGGATTATAGGCATGAGCTACCGTGCCTGGTGCATATAAGCTTTTTTTTTTTTTTTTTTTTGAGCCCAGTCTCAAGCTCTCTATTGCCAGGCTGGGTGGGTGGCACAATCTCAAAACCCTGCTGCAGCCTCCGCCTCCCAGGTTTATGCCATTCTCCTGCCTCAGCCTCTCCGGTATGGGACTACAGGCTTCCTGCATGCTAAAAATCTCTGGTTTCACCACCACACATGTATGTACCAAAATTATACATGTACCCCATACATTTACACAAAACATAACCTCTAATATATACCCACATATTAAACTTGTTTAGAATATGATTTTAAAAATTTAGTGTCATAAAATAATCTGGACTCAATATGTATTATTATTATTTAACTTTGAAAGAATTCTAATTTAATAATTTGCTATATTAGTGACACAAGTTTTGCTGATAAGGACACGGAATGTAATTTCCTCTGTGAGAATTTTATGTCACAGCTTATCAAACCATATATGTGAGATATTGGCCTCAACTACTGGACTCCAAAACATACATAAACCCAAGACTTTGAGAGACACACTGAGAGCTTAGGCTCTGGCAGGACTACTCTCTGGCAGCCTTCAACTGACAGCTTAGGCTGTAGCAGGGCTACTGACAGCCTTCAATACATTCTGCTAAGCCTCATTCACCAACATCAGCACCACTCCTGTGTCTGCTGACCTTGCTTCTGAACGTGAACTTACGCTGTGCTGGTCAAATTATCCCTCCTGAAACTTCTGATAGAAAGATATGCCTCAAACTTCAATTAGACTTTATATCCACAGAGGCCTACTTCCATTTTAATTGATCAACTGGATTTGCATAACTGAACTCTAAACAAAATTGGAACTCACTCATCATGTGGTTAATGTACTTTGTCACAGTGCATTCCTGTAAGATTGGTTCTCCATATTCTTTTTCTCTTTGAGCATTGTTAGGAAAAATAAAAGGACATAGAAAATCTCTATGTATGGCAATAAACCACGTAATTCATAAAATCACAATCAGGCCATCTTCTCATTTTAACCATACCAAATGATATGTACGGATTATTTTTTATAGAAAATGTGAAATTATAAGGCCGGGCGCGGTGGCGCACGCTTGTAATCCCAGCACTTTGGGAGGCCGAGGAGGGCGGATCACGAGGTCAGGAGATCGAGACCACGGTGACAACCCGTCTCTACTCAAAATACAAAAATTAGCCAGGCGTGGTGGCGGGCGCCTGTAGTCCCAGCTACTCGGAGGCTGAGGCAGGAGAATGGTGTGAACCCGGGAGGCGGAGCTTGCAGTGAGCTGAGATTGCACCACTGCACTCCAGCCTGGATGACAGAGCAAAACCCATCTCAAAAAAAAAAAAAAAAAAAAAAAAAAGAAATTATATCTATATAGGGTCGCACCCTGTCACCCAGGCTGGAGTGAAATGGCATAATTACAGCTACTGCAGTCTCTTCCTGGGCTCACGTATCTCCTGCCTCAATCTCCCAAAATCTTGGGATTATAGACATGAGCCACTGTTCCTGGTTTGAAACTATATTAAAACAGATAATTAGTTTTTTAGAAAAGATTTTACAAACTAATTTTACAAACACAATACAAAATAATGGTAGTAAGAGACACCACCATTCAGAATATAGATGGACCTGAAGCTTTCAAACTAAAAAAAAAAAAATTCAGTGCAGCAAGATGGCAGAATTTTTAATTCTGCTTTACAAAATCCTCATAGATGCAGGTAAATAATAAATTTATTTAGTTATCTTATTTTTGAAAGAAAGCGTTGTGTATTTTGTTTTCACTCTACCTCCATTCCCAATGTCCTGAATCAGAAAACTCCCTATGAATAGTTATGTCTACACCACATATATTTACACGAATGTTTTTAGTTATATTTAGAAATGCATAGTAACATTTTCTAAGAATCACCACCCCAAAAACAATGACAAATTAGATCATGACCTGATGGTACAGGTAATCACAAGGAAATACAGCAATTACCATAAAGTGTTAGAATTGCCTTATCTAACTGTAGTGTACTGAAAATTTTACAAAAAAATAAAAACAGGAACAGAAAATTATAGGCTTATGAAAATAGGAAATTTTTATTTTTAATATTAAATATTTGTTTCAGACGGTGTTTTATATTCGTTACTAAATATCTGTAATAGAGTTACTGATCTATACTTGTGTTAGCTGACTCAACAATAGAAATAGGTCAGCAAAGTTACATAAGGAAGGGCAACATGTCCTGATAAATATTTTTTAATAACTTAAGATTTGGAAAAAAATATATTTAGTAGTATCTATACTTTTTCAATCTCTAAAATACCCCCATTAAAGCATAACTCATTTAAAGGTATCTCTTAGAAAAATGGAAGAAAAGTAAATATAGTTGTAGCTTTCATTGGAGAATTCAGCCAACTCAAGCGATTTTCTATAGAGATATGTTTGTGTTCAGTTTATTTCTTACCTTAACCTCTGGGGAGTAGCTGTAGAAAAGTTTACTCTGAAATTATTCTCTAAGGATAAATTTTCTTTTTATCTTCTACTTGGATTGAAATGTTGTCAGGTAAAGGCCACCATTTTAATACTGGCTTCTTATACTAACACTTTTAAATGGGAGCTTTTGGAGATAAGTATAAGATAGAACTTTAGGAGCCAAAGGGTAGTTTCTTTCATTTCGTTTGTGAATAAATATTCTAGTGTTAACACCATAGAAAAGAAAAGTGAAACACTTAAGCAACCAGAAAAGCCCACAAACTTTTAGCATACTTTCTGCAAACCTTTTTAAAGTTTTCTCATCATTACAAGGTTTAAAAGCTTTGTGTTTACTTTATCCAAAACTTAATATTTTTGAGAACTTTGTTATATAGCACAACTAATAAAATGATGCTTAATTTCAGAGAGTCATTGTAATCACTTACAAAAGGAAATTTTCCTTTCCAACAGAAAAGAACACCTAGAAAGTTAAAATCATGAGGCCTAATTCTCATAGTCTGTGTTCATACTAAAAATTAAAATTAAGTAATTCATAGTGGGTTTCTTTCCTCTATTCCTCTAAGAGCTTTTGATATGATTTTGAATTATATTTCAATTCTCTACAAATTGTGCCAAACATATTATGTCTTTTATGGGAAACAGCCTATTACTCTCACTTCATTAATCTCATGTATAAATTCCCCTTATTGTCAAAAGGAAGGAGTTATTTTTGTAAATATTATGCATTGTAAGAAAAAGAATAAGCACTTATTATAAGCAACTTATGACAATAAATTTGAGAACTTTTATAGAATGAACAAGTCTTCCAAACATGCTACTTACAAAAGTTATTAAAGAATAAAGAAAGCTTTTCGGTGATTGTATACATTTCACAGTTAAATTCATAAAACTTTTATAGAAAGAAGAACTTTTCACAGTTCAATTCTTCAAACCTTTTCAAAAGAAGTAAATACAAGCCTTCACACTGCACATATTCTTTCACGTAAAAAATAAAACAGAGGAAAGTCTTCCTAAAAATTTTTTGAGATGAGTTTTACCAGGAATGGAAAATCTGACAAGAACTTTGCACGTTTTAGTGTGTAATGTGGTAAAAAACAGAAATTACACATCAATCTCATTCATGGACATTGATTAAAATCTAAACAAAATATTATTAAGTCAAATTCAACAATATACTTAAAGGATAGGGCATAATAAACAAGTGAGCTTTTTCCATGTGTGCAGTGTTTGTTAAACAGTTGAAAATTAATCAATACAATGTATTACCTAAACACAGAATATATGATATTGATAAATGCAAGAAAGGAAGCATTTGAAAGAAGGAATACCTATTCATAAGAAAAATAATTTCAGGAAATTAGTCTTAATCTGTTATAAGAAACTCTCATAATATGATATAGACTGTCAAGCATAAATACACGTGGACACACACACACATACGCAAAACCCTACAGCACATATCATACTACATAATTACCCCTGAAATCTGAAACAAAATTAGCTTGTATTTTTGAATACAGTCACCTGGTTTATACAAATAATGAAAATGAACAAAATATAACTGATTCAACAATAATGATAAATCCAGCAAATATATCATTGAACTAAAGAAGCCAAACACAAAAAAATATGCACTGTATAACTGAACTATATAAAATATCTATTCCTCAAAATAGTTTGTGAATATTATAAAAACTCATCAATGTTCTTAGAATTAAGGATAGTGGGCATCCTTGAAAGGTGGTGTTTGAAAAAGAATATTGTTATTAAAATTTCCAGGGTAAACATTATTTTCTATTTACTGATCTGATCTTGATTACACATATACTTCATTTTGGTAAAATTCACTGAATTGTACACTTTTTGATGTGCAGACTTTTCTATATTAAACTTCAAGAAAAGTTTTTAAAAAGCCATGGATTTTAACAATTTATAAACAGGGCAGGTACTATGATTTTTTTGAGATAAGAGCTAGGGGTGACTCAAATAAACTAATTGAAATACTTTTTATGCGCTTACGGAAAGTAAATTAATGTGATCCTGAACATAAAATGTTTTCTGAGTATAGTTTATCCATATTATGGCAGCCGATTCAGAAATGAAAAGGAATGAACTATTGCTATTTGCAATAATTTCAATGAATTTCAGGGGAATTACTTTAAGTGGGGAAAAAGGAAACTATTACAAAATATTATAGATTGGATTATTCTATTTACATAACATTTCAGAAATGATACAGTTTTCCAAATGCAAAACAGATCCCTGGATGCCAGGCGTTAAGGAGGAGTAGATGTGGCTGTGATGATAAAAGGGGAATACAAAGGAAGGCCCCTTATAGTGATGGAACGTTTAGAATCTTGACTTTTGGTAGTGGGTACAGAAACCTACCCATTTGATAACATTGTGCAATAGTAAATTTATGCACATAAATGAGTACAAGTAAACTGTGGAAATCTCAATAAGTGAAATATATTAATGTCAACATCCCTGTATCATATTAGCGTATCATTTTTAAGACTGTGCCACTGGAGGAAACTAAATTATAGGGCTCAGGAATCTCTCTGTATTATTTCTTATAACTAGATGTAACTCCATAATTATTTCAAAATGAAAATTAAAAAAACCTCATTTTCTTTGTGATGAGTGAACTTTTATGTGACAGGGCATGGCTCCATGATGAGTGAACTTTTATGTGATAGGGCATGGCTCCATGTGACAGGGCATGGCTTCAACTCTTGTGTGACAGAGCATGGCTGCCTTTAAAATAGTAAGATTTATGGAATTAATGAAGCAGTTGTGACTTATAGGGAAACAACAAGTTTTAAAAGTTGTATTTGTATGTATTAATATATAATTTGAAAACATTACACACATATTTTTGAGTGAAAATAGAACAAAACTAAAGCAATATTCAAATATGCAGTTGAATATAAATTTCTTGAACGTAACAATAAATTATCTCGAGGAGCAAAAAGTAAAAACAATGATAATAAAGAAACTAGTATTTCTAGAAACTTGCCACTAAAGAAACTAGCGTTTTCTATAATCCATTAAAAATGATTTTTTGTTTGTTCTTTGAAGAAATAGCATGAGGCCTGCTGGAAAGTTAAGCTCCTCTTATACAACCTCATCTCAAGGTATGTGGCGGTTTCACGAGAAACCCAAGCCTAACCAGTTTAAAGAGTAAAGAAACCAGACTAAAACCTTTCTTTGCAAGAGAAAACTGATCACTTAATTCAGGTACCTTTCTCCTGCCACATCACATGCTATAAGGCAGTCAAATGAAGCCTACAAAGATTTGTGGGAATATAACGTGACAGGTATGCCAAGGACCACTAAGTGAATGTCCATACATTTACTTTGAGTCACCTCAAATCAAAGAACTGTTTTGATATGATAGAATAAATATAATATGTCCCCATCTATTTTTCTCAATAAAACCACCAACAAAAATCTACATAAACAATTACTGCAGCCAATGAAATATGAAAATCAATGTTTCGAGGGGCCAGTAATGAAACTATCAAACATATAACTTAATCTTAAAGATTTACTATAAATTAAAAAAAAGCTGCAAGTATAATTTTAACATCTTGAAAGAAGAGGATTATTATGCAATAGAACTTACAAATAAGCAAGTTTGTGCTTGGAAGATAGTGCTAATTGGGAAACCTTGAACATTAGAAAATTAATACTTTTCAGAAAAGCTAATAAAATATGCGTTGAAATCTATTTTGAAAATATTTAATTTAATTATGAATTAATTCAAATTTTTTATTTCAATCGAGCGTCTACAGAGGAAAACAGACTTCCATGTAACCAAAGACATTAAACAAATAATTACACACACATTTGAAAATTGCAACTGTAATAATGGGTAAAATGAATATGAATAATATTAAGAAAAAATAATGATACATTTAATACTTGCTGTGTGCCAGGAGATAACCCCAGTGCTTTACATATTTCAAAGCTCTTACATTTTGTCCCAATAACTGAATTATGAAATTGAACAGAATAATACTCTTGATTCCATTCCTTTCAGCCACACCAATTTATTCCCATCTCTAACTCTTATGTCTCATATAAGACCTTATGTCCATTGAGTTTCTCAAGCTAAAATCCAAGTTCCCCTTAATTTCTCCTTTCAGTCATGCCCTCCTATATCAAATCCATCAGTAAGTACAATGAGCTCTGCCTCCAACAAATACTTCAAATCTGTCACTACCTCATTTTTCCCTGCTCCCTAATTCTATCACATGTCAACATCATATCTGGCCTGGAATACTGCATCTGCCACATCAATAGTGTTTATAGAGCATAAGTCAGAGTCATTTTTTTTACAATGTCAATTTGCTTGCCTTTCTGTGCTTAAATCCTTCAATATCTTCCTGCTAAAGTTTCAATAAAATCCAAACTCTATATACATCCTTCCACATCTTACAGAATGGGGTCCCTGCTTAAACCCCTATCCTCACCTTATACAAATACTGAAGTCTGTTCAGCCACACTGCCCTTATTCCTATATCTCACCACGATAAGTACTTTAACTATTACTCTGTATTTGCTACTTCCTCGCCTGGAAGGCTGTTCTCAAGGTGTTTCAATTGGCAGGCATCTTCTCATTTTTCAGGTATCTCCACAAATGCCAACTCCACAAAAATGTTCTCCCAAGTATTACATCTGAGGCACTACTTCATTGCAATCTATCATGTACTTCTATTTTTTTCCACAACATATTCAAAAGCTGTTATTTTGTTTTATGAATTTGTTCATTTCTTATCTCTTCCCTACTAAGAGCTTGGCTGGATCTTGCATTACTTATCTTTGCTTTAATGTCACCTAGGCCTAACATACTATCTGTCATATAGAAAGTAATAAATATGTATAAAATGATATTTCATGTTGGAATTATATACAAAGTGGGTTCAGTATTCCACAGAGTATAATTCTAATGTCAGACTGGAAAGTAAAATTCCACAGGGTCAATGTTAACCTCAAGTATAATTTCAATTATTGATAACCACAGTGTAGGCATTTTGTGTTGAGGATAATGCTCTCTGTAGACTATATTCGTGGTTCCTCCAGCTCTTCGTTAGACATGTTTTCTCTATGGCAGTCAATTAAATATTTGATCAATTCTTTATAATTTTTTATGATTTTCTCCTGCTGACATTAAAAATGTTAGGTTTGATTAGAAGCCATTTTCCACAGCTGACCTATTCTAATTGCTATTCCAATTGCTTTCTTGTCCTCCTCCTCTTTCTTTCTCCCTCTCCCTCTTTTCCACTCCTCCTCTCCTCTTTCTTTTTAAGAGAGAAGGTGATTATTTTTTCTCAAACACCTATGAGTACTGAACAAATTATAATCATCTTATTTATAATACACAAAGTTAAAAGAAAAAACATGAAAAATTTCCAAAAACACAAAACACTCTTCCTCATTTTCTGGCAACATAGCAATATAAAGCATACACTTAAAACAAGATTAAATAATTTAAATATTGCACATTAAAAATTCTGACTACAGTAATGAAGGCACTGTGGTATTGGTGAAATCTGTAGACCCCAGAAATTGACACAAATGAAGTCAGCTGATCGTTGATAAAGGAGCAAAAAAAATAGAATAGAAATAAGATAGTCATTTCCATCAATGCTGCCGGAACAAGTGGAAATGCACATACAAAAATGTGAAGCTAGACACATAATTTCGACCCTTCACAAAAATATATACAAAAATGTATACAAAATGAATTATAGACCTCAGTGTAAAACACAAAACTATAAAACTCCTAGGATTTCACATGGGAGAAAAAAATGTATAATCTTATACTTATGATGACTTTTTAGATATGTCACCAAAGGCATGATGCATTAAAGAGCAAATTGATAAGCAAAACTTAAAACATAAAATTTTCAAAAATTCTGCCCTGCTAAACACACTATCAAGAGAATGAAAAGACAAGCCATAGATTGGAAGAAATTATTTGCAAAAGATATATCTGATAAAGAACTGCTATCTGAAATATACAAAAAAACACTTAAAACTCAAAAATAAAACAAACATGCCTATTAAAAAATGAGCCAAAGACCCTGAACGACACTTTACCAAAAACAGAAATACGGCAATTAATCATATTAAAATATATTTGACATCATACATAATCAAGTCAATGCAAATTAAAATAACAATAACATATAACTACTCACCTATTAGAATGGCCAAAATCCAGAAGGCTGTAATCACCACACGCTGACAAGTACATAGAACAATAGAAACTCTCATTCATAGCTGTTGAGAATACAAAATAGTACAGACACTTTGGGAAAGAGTTTGTCATTTTCTTACAAAACTATAGAAGTTGTTACCACACTATCAATCACACCCCTTGGTATATATTTACCAAAAGAGGTTAAAAACTCATGTTTACAACAAACATGGTACATGTATATTTATATCAGCTTTACTCACAATTCCCAAAGCTTGAAAAGAACCAAATGACTTTCAACAGGTAAATGGTTGAATAAATTGTGCTACTTCCAAAATTGGATTATTATCCAATGCAAAAAAAAATAACTATCAAACCATGAAAACACATGAAGGAAACTTAAATTAACATTACTAAGTGAAGAAGCCAGTATGGACATGCTACACACTGTACGGTTTCAACTATATGACATTTAGGAAAAGACAAAAAAAAAAAACTGTCAAGACACTCAAAAGATGTGTGGTTGCCAGGGGTTAGGGAGGGAAGAAAAATTAGTAAGTAGAGCGCAGAGGGTTTTTAAAGCAGTGAAAATAGTCTGTATGATGCTATAATGATGGATATATACCATCATATAGTTGTCCAAACCAACAGAACGTTCAGCACCAAGAACGAAACCTAACAAACTAGGGACTTTGGGTGTAGGTTCATCAATCATGATAAATTTATCACTATTGTAGGGGATGTTAATAATGGGAACGACATCCCTGTGTGGGGGCAGCGAGTAAATGGGATACTGCTGTACCTTTCTCTCAGGCCACATATAGACCTACTGGTGCTCCAAAAAAAAAAAAAATCTCAAAAAAAATCTGGGTACTCTGGAGTCACAGAGGAGCAACTGATTGAAGCAATGGAATGACTGAAGCAATGGATTGAAGCAATGGTGGTCTCACGGATATGGGAGAGGTGAAGTTATGGGGTGAGAGGACTAAAATCATTTCTGTTCTGGACAGATACGATTTGAGATTCCTTTAAGGAAATAATACAAGTTAAATATTTCAAATATAGTTCTGTATATAAATATAGGATCTAGGAGATAAATGTGGCTAGATATTAATATTGCCTTAATTTTAGAGATGGTATATAAAATACGGACATGGATGCAATCACTCAGGGACTGAGTTAAGAGAAAATTGAACATTGACACTGCATCATAGGCAATTCATAATTCAATATTGTGTTGTCTGGGAAAAGTAGAAACAACTTGTGAAAGAAAATGAGAAGCAGGAGGAGAAAAACCAGGAGACTGATATTTTGATGCAATTTCTAGTTCAATGCTGTATTTCTTCTGGAGCTTTCCTTGCTGTACCTGGTGAGAATGAGTAACTCTTTTTCCACTACCCTCTCTCCTTGTGGGTCTGTATATTGTTTGTGTATGATGAATAACAACGTAAACATTAGTGTTTCAATGTCAAATTAAGCTTTATAACCAATCTACAGTGCTTATTTCTTAAATTTTACATATTTCTCCTTCAGCGTGAAAACTTTTACCAGTTTCTAATGATCTGAATGGATCATTTTATTATTTTGTGTTCAGTTTTCCTCTTGCTAGATACTAGATTAAGTGTACATGGTTGGATAATTTTGATGTAGTTTGTCTCTCCTATTTTCACGTAATAAATAGACACAAACCTAAGTAAAGCGCTAATTTTACTGTTTTCTTTTCCATTGTTTATGCCACAGGCCAATGTCCTTCAAAGTACACCTTTACTTTTCCTTTCATGTAACATGACGGAAACGTCAAACTGTATATATTCTTGCCACTTATGTGTCTAAGTTGATTACATTTTCTAGAAAAGACAACTTAAGCATACAACTAGTTTGAAATTGTTTATACATAATATATGCTATTGGGTCTTTGGAAGCAAGAAAGTATATTCATATCCTATATATTAATACATTGTAAAGACTCTTCTTAATATTGATCACTTGGGCATAGATTATAATAGAATATTCAAAATCTCCTAAAATAACATGAGTATTCACACATTATGCCTCTCTCACACAAATGCCAACCAACATTCTTAAATTCTAAATATTTCTCAAAGGACATCATACAATTCATTTTTGGTAAAATTAACAAAAATTTATTTCTCCTGGGTGGAATTTGGTTATCAGAGTAAGTGATTTGTTGTGGGTTTTTTTCTTTTTTTTTTTTAATTATACTTTAGGTTTTAGGGTACATGTGCACAATGTGCAGGTTTGTTACATATGTATCCATGTGCCATGTTGATTTCCTGCACCCATTAACTTGTCATTCAGCATTAGGTATATCTCCTAATGCTGTCCCCCCCCCTTCCCCCCACCCCACAACAGTCCCCGGAATGTGATGTTCCCCTTCCTGTGTCCATGAGTTCTCATTGTTCAATTCCCACCTATGAGTGAGAACGCATGCGGTGTTTGGTTTTTTTTGTCCTTGCGATAGTTTACTGAGAATGATGTTTTCCAGTTTCATCCAACAAATTTACAAGAAAAAAACAAACAACCCCATCAAAAAGTGGGCAAAGGACATGAACAGACACTTCTCAAAAGAAGATATTTATGCAGCCAAAAAACACATGAAGAAATGCTCATCATCACTGGCCATCAGAGAAATGCAAATCAAAACCACAGTGAGATACCATCTCACACCAGTTAGAATGGCCATCATTAAAAAAGCAGGAAACAACAGGTGCTGGAGGATGTGGAGAAATAGGAACACTTTTACACTGTTGGTGGGACTGTAAACTAGTTCAACCATTGTGGAAGTCAGTGTGGCGATTCCTCAGGGATCTAGAACTAGAAATACCATTTGACCCAACCATCCCATTACTGGGTATATACCCAAAGGACTATAAATCATGCTGCTATAAAGACACGTACTGCATTATGTTTATTGCGGCACTATTCACAATAGCAAAGAGTTGGAACCAACCCAAATGTCCAACAATAATAGACTGGATTAAGAAAATGTGGCACATATACACCATGGAATACTATGCAGCCATAAAAAATGATGAGTTCATGTCCTTTGTAGGGACATGTTGTGGGTTTTGAAGGCACCTTTCCAATCTCTTCAAGTGGTAAAAGAAAAGGATTCTCCACGCTCCTCCACCCACCTCTGTCAAAACATCCAGTCATTTTAGAAGAAACAACTGGGGAAAGGAATTATCCTTCTGTTTTGGAAGGGAGAAGACAGTTAAGGCAGCGACGCCTCCCCGAGGAACCGGGCAGGCGCCGCACGGCACCACCTCAATTGCCAGCGGTGGGCGCGGGGCACCGGGCGCCCCCCCTGTCGGCTCGCTCCCTCCGCCCCTAGAGACCTTCACGGTTTGGTCAAGGAGCTCCTGCTGCCACCAAGGGCAGGAGGTGGTGCTGTTGAGCACTCCGTCCGGTTTGGGCTCCGGTGATGTGGGGCCCTTCCCACCTGCCTACCTGGCCTTCCTGCCCCGCGATGGCGTCGTGGCGGCACCATGAAGCCCAGAGACCGGTCAGGCCCCGCAGCCGCCCAACATAGCGGCCGCGGCCTGGGGCTGGGACTCCTGAGTGTCACCGCGCCCTGACATCCCTTGCCGCGCACTGGAGGCCCAGCTCCTGAAGCCGCGGTGCTCCTCAGGGAGAGGCTCCTGACACCACCCAGCTCCCACTTTCACGGCCCAGGAGGGCGTGGGCAGGTGAGGAAGGCGACACAGTCAGCGACCTTCCCTTGAGGAGGGCCGAGGCAGGACAAACAAACCAAACACCTGTGTTCTCACTCATAGGTGGAATTGAACAATGAGAACTCATGGACACAGGAAGGGGAACATCACATTCAGGGGGACTGTTGTGGGGTGGGGGAGGGGACAGCATTGGGAATATACCTAATGCTGAATGACAAGTTAATGGGTGCAGGAAATCAACATGGCACATGGATACATATGTAACAAACCTGCACATTGTGCACATGTACCCTAAAACCTAAAGTATAATAAAAAAAAAAAAAGAAAAGAAAAATATTTGGATAATATATTGTATATTTCAAAATAGCTAGACAATAATATTTGAAATGTTCTCAACACAAATAATAAAATGTTTGAAGTAATGGAAAAAAAAATTTATTTCTCAAGGAAAAAATTATCCTGTGATGGTTTCTTTTTAGCAGTTTGTATCTGGCTCCAAAGAAAATCTGGATTACATAATAATTTACTACAAGTATAATAGTTATATTTAAGATCAAATTTTATTTTTCACCAAGAAATTTTGTTTATATGCATAATTGTATTTTTATGGTAGTTTTTATAACTGTGGATATCTCTTCTATATATTTGATATCATATTTTTTATATGCTGGGTGAGGTGGCTAACACCAATAATTTTACCATTTTAGTAGGCGGAAGTCAGAGGATTGCTCAAGGCCAAGAGTTAAAGGCTAGCCTTGGCAATACAGCCAGACCCTGTCTCTACCAAATTAGCTGGGCGTGGTAGTGAGTGTCTGTAGTTGCAATTACTCAGAAGGCTTATGTGGGAGGATTGCTTGAGCCCAGGAAATCAAGGCTCCAGTGAACTGACTGTGCCACTGCACTCCAGCCTGGGCAACAAAGTGAGATTCTATCTCTGAAAAGAATATATATATACATACATATATATATTCTACTATTATATATACAGGAATATAAAAACTTATTCTTTTATATCCTATTACGTATATAATAATATATATCTATTCTTATATATAAAATAGGATTAGTATTAAATTTACAAAGTAGGCAAAAGACATGAATAGGCAATCCTCAAAAAAAGTTATACAAATGGCCAACATGAAAATATGCTCAAAATCACTAATTACCAGGGAAATGCAAATTAAAAATACAATTAGATCCAAGAATGACCAGAATTAAAAATAAAAAATAATAAATGTTGGCGTGAATATGGTGAAAAGGGAACACTTTTACAATGCTGGTGGGAATATAAACTAGTACCACCCATATGGGAAAATAGTATGGAAATTCACTTAACTAGAAGTAGAACTAGCATCTCATCCAGCAATCGCACTACTGGGTCTCTACTCAGAGGAAAAGAAATCATTGTATGAAAAATACACTTGCACATACATGCGTATAGTAGCAAAATTCATAATTGCAAAAATTTGAAGCCAGCCTAAATGTCCATTGGCCAATGAGTAAGTAAAGAAAAGGTGGCATATACACAGCATGGAATACTACTCAGACGTAAAATGAATGAAATAATGGCATTTTCAGCAACCAGGGATGGGGCAGGAAACAGTTATTCTAAGTGAAGTAACTCAGGAATGGAAAACCAAATTTTGTATGATCTCACTTATAAATTGAAGCTATGTTATGAGGTTGCAAAGGCATAAGAATGATATAAGGGACTTTGGAGACTCAAGGGGAATGTGGGGAGAGGGGCGAAGAATAAAGAATACAGACTGGGTACAGTGTGCACCAAAATTTCAGGAATTACTACTAGAGAACTTATCCATGTAACAAAAATCCAACTTTTACCCAAAAGCTATAGCAAATAAATAAATAAGATTTGATGCTGAAGTGTTTATAAGATAATCATTTCCTAAATTTTTTGTGTTCACAGATGCTTCTATTGATCTACATATGTATACACACAGTTTTATGCACTTTTACATATGCCTTTTTGGGGTGGGGGCATCAGAAGAGATTAAACTGAATCACCAACTTGGATACTTATACTATTTTAATACTTTTGCATTCAAACAATTACTGAATATATATTACATGTAAGCCAGTTTTTTTTTCTGATAGGAATACAAATGAGTAAAATATAATCTCTGATCTTAAGGACATCAAAAGTAGGAAAACAAGAAATGTGTAACAATGTACATCTCATAATTATTACGGCTATGTCAATGACACTTGTAAGTGTTATGGAAAGGGAGAGACAAAAATTGTAAGTTTTTTTTTGACATTTGGAAATAGGAAATTTTCAAGAAAAGACAGATTAAAAATCAGTATCATTTCACTAGTCTGAAAGGAACAGAAAAGAAATTGTGAAAGAGCATGAGTCCAGCAGCTTAGGATAGTTTTGGGCATATAACAAATATTGAACAAAAATTCAATGTATTAAGGGTTTTAGGCTCCAAAAAATGGAAGAGTTTGGGGAAGAATGGTGATGATGGGTAGTGTTGAAATGACATAGGCCTAAAAAAGAAAATCAGGGCAAGAATTTTATTACCATTTTACTCTGTATTAAGAAATTTAGACTTGTTCCTATAGGCAATATTCTGGGAAGGTATTATTTTTCTTTTTCAACTTTTATTTTAGGTTCAGCAAGTACATGTTTAGGTTTTTTACGTAAGTAAATAGTACATTGTTTAGATTCCATGTACAAATTATGCCTTCACCCAGATGGTGAGCATAGTAACCAATGGGTAGTGAAAATGTGGATTGTGACTGGGAGAAGATACAAAAAGGCTTTGGGGTGCTGATAATTAGAGTTAATCTGTGTGGTGGTTCACCTTGGAAAAATACGTAGAGCTAGGCATTCATAATCTGTGCACTTTGTAGTTTGCTACACTTCAATAAATGTGCCTATAGGGAAAAAAGAAAAACATATCATCAAACAAATAAGCAAACAAAACAAGCAAAAAAGAACAATCATGCCAAAAAAAACCTTCAGAAAGAAATACATACGCCAGGTACGAGGTTGATACCTCCTTCTGGTTCTAACTTGCATTTCCCTGATGATTTGTGATATTCAGCATGTTTTCATATACCTGTTGGCCACGCATGTATCTTTGAGAAATGTCTATTCAGGTCTTTTGCCCATTTTTAAAAAGCACAGTTATTTGTTTTCTTGCTATTGAGATGTTTGAGTTGCCTATGTATTTTGAATATTAACCCCTTTTAATACATTAAAACAGGCATAAGTAAATGGAAAGATATCCCATGTCCATGCACTAGAAGAATATTGTTAAAATATCTTCATCAGCCAATGGGATCTACAGAATCAATGCAATCCCTCTTAAGTTACAGGAAGGATAGCATTAGGAGATTACAAAAGGCATTAATAGAAATAGAAAAAAATCCTAAAATTCATATGGAAATGCAAAATACCTGACAGACAGACAAAAGAATCTGGAATAAAAAGAAAAGCTGGAAGCATCACACTACCTGATTTCAAAATATACTACAAATCTATAGCACACATGGTACTATCAAAACAGCATGGTACTATCAATAAAAGTGGCGGGGGAGAGACAGAGACGAACGAATGACAAGTGAAACCAGAAATAAATTCATGCATTTATTGTCAACCGATTTTTAACAAAGGCACCAGGAACACACATTTGGGAAGGACAATCTCTTCAGTAAATGTGCTAGGAAAACCCAACACCCACATGTACACGAACCCATCTAGGCCGTTATCTTACCACATACAAACATCTACTCAAAATAAAGACTTAAATGTAGGACCTGAAACTATGACATTACTAGAGAACATAGGATAAATGCTTCATAAAACTGGAGAGGACAAGGAATTTTCAAATAGACATCAAAAGCACAAGGAACAAAAGCAAAGATGTAATTACATTAAACTTAAAAGCTTCTGCAAAGCAGAGGAAGCAATCGGTAGAATGAAGACACAGGGCCGAGCGCGGTGGTTCACGCCTGTACACCCAGCACTATGGAAGGCTGAGGCGCGCCGATCACGAGTCCAGGAGATCGAGACCACCCTGGCTAACACGGTGAAACCCCGTCTGTACTAAACATACAAAAAAATTAGCTGGGCTTGGTGGCCGGCCCCTGTAGTCCCAGCTACTCAGGAGGCCGAGGCAGGAAAATGGCATGAACCCAGGAGGCAGAGCTTGCAGTGAGCCGAGATCGCGCCACTGCACTCCAACCTGGGCGACAGAGCAAAACTCTAAAAAAAATCTAAATTTTTTTTTTAAAATGAAGAAACAACCCAGAGAATGGAAGCAAATACTTGCAAACTATGCATCCGGTAAGGGGCTCATACACAAAATATATAAAGAACTCAAACTACTGAAAAGCACAAATAAAAACGATCTTGTTAAAAAAATCTACCCAAAATCTTTTTACGTTTGGCTTCCTGCATTTCTTACGGAATATCATTTGTTGCGTTATCCCTCTCATGCTTGGACATTTCCGCCGTCACCTTTTGGGCTTGTTTTTTCACGCTGTCGTTTCACCAGAGGCTATTCTCTGCTCTCATAACTCGAGCACTCTCTTTCCCGTCCGTCTTGAGTATACATGGAACATTTCACGGGATGTTTCGCTTGTCTGGCTGCCCTTTACATACCTGCTTACGCTCATCATCGCCTCTTTTGTCTTTCGTCTAGGCAAACGGTATACCGTCTTCTCCCAAGACTGTCCTCCCCCCGTCCCATAGCATCACGTATAACCCCATCTTCGTCTACTTGAGCTGTTTTCTGTTCGTCTTTCCATCACGTTCATCGCCGTTCTCTCTTCTCCGTCCACCCAGGCGTTTTCTAGATCTTTCACCAAGGCCTTCTATCCCCACTCATAACTGGTATATATTACTGCGTCTACTTTTATAGACTTTCCCCGTCTTTCCAGGATCTCCTCGGGCCATCATTAGCTCTTCTTTTCCCCGTCATGGCATATGCACCCTTTTTTTTTGCCTCCCTTGCCCAGACTGTTTGCGCCAGGTCGTTTTCCCCGCCTCTGTCCATAACCATCTCATGCCTCGCCATCATCATCGGTCGCCTCAACCATCTCCGTGTCGGTGGCGCGCGCCCGCCGTCAACAGTATCCGCCGTGGCGCGCTGATGTGCTTTCGCAGGGCCAGTGTCACCATCGCCAGGCAATCATCAACCATTCTCTGGCGGCAGCCCTCAACGTATCTGCTCAGGCTTACACTGTTGTTTTCTCCCCGCGGATACGATCGCAGGAACTGTTCTGCCACTGCTGGCGCCCGCAAACCTCGTCGCCGCCATCGCCATCATCGCGCGTTATCTTATCAAGTCGGCCCATATGAGACTTTGCCATGATGAGCAAACCATTGCATCACGTCGCCTGGAACATCCGTCTGCCAGGAAAAAACACGTCGTCTTTGTGGTTCATCGCCGCTAATTTGTCGGCGCTTCCTTTGACACTAACTACCTTCTTTGCTCCCCTCCATGTGTCCCAAAACTGTTTTCGTTCTCTACCTCTCCAGCCGTGCTGTCTCCGTCGCT
>JAKGGE010000936.1:0-13985 GCA_023748175.1 Hoolock leuconedys | reverse complement strand
TCTTTTGTCTTTCGTCTAGGCAAACGGTATACCGTCTTCTCCCAAGACTGTCCTCCCCCCGTCCCATAGCATCACGTATAACCCCATCTTCGTCTACTTGAGCTGTTTTCTGTTCGTCTTTCCATCACGTTCATCGCCGTTCTCTCTTCTCCGTCCACCCAGGCGTTTTCTAGATCTTTCACCAAGGCCTTCTATCCCCACTCATAACTGGTATATATTACTGCGTCTACTTTTATAGACTTTCCCCGTCTTTCCAGGATCTCCTCGGGCCATCATTAGCTCTTCTTTTCCCCGTCATGGCATATGCACCCTTTTTTTTTGCCTCCCTTGCCCAGACTGTTTGCGCCAGGTCGTTTTCCCCGCCTCTGTCCATAACCATCTCATGCCTCGCCATCATCATCGGTCGCCTCAACCATCTCCGTGTCGGTGGCGCGCGCCCGCCGTCAACAGTATCCGCCGTGGCGCGCTGATGTGCTTTCGCAGGGCCAGTGTCACCATCGCCAGGCAATCATCAACCATTCTCTGGCGGCAGCCCTCAACGTATCTGCTCAGGCTTACACTGTTGTTTTCTCCCCGCGGATACGATCGCAGGAACTGTTCTGCCACTGCTGGCGCCCGCAAACCTCGTCGCCGCCATCGCCATCATCGCGCGTTATCTTATCAAGTCGGCCCATATGAGACTTTGCCATGATGAGCAAACCATTGCATCACGTCGCCTGGAACATCCGTCTGCCAGGAAAAAACACGTCGTCTTTGTGGTTCATCGCCGCTAATTTGTCGGCGCTTCCTTTGACACTAACTACCTTCTTTGCTCCCCTCCATGTGTCCCAAAACTGTTTTCGTTCTCCTACCTCTCCAGCCGTGCTGTCTCCGTCGCTGCCAACAACTGCAGTTTACTGAATGATGTTTTCCAGTTTACCATCCATGTCCCTACGAGGACATGAATATCATTTTATGGCTGCATAGTATTCCACAGTAGTAAACCTGCATTGTGCACATGTACCCTAAAACCTAAAGTATAATAAAAAAAAAAAAAGACATGCAAGGAGGCAGCAAGTATGAAAAGGTGTTCAACATCATTAATCAGGAAAATGTTAATCAAAACAACTATATCCCTTCACAACTGTTAGGATGGTTATTATATATAAAAAAGAGATATGGTATTGATGAGGGGTGTGGAAAAGGAAACTCATGTTCACTGTTGGTGGAATGTAAGCCCCAGTACAGCCATTTTGGGAAACACATTAAACTTCCTCAAAAATTATTAAAATACAGAGCTACTGTATGACTCTACAATCCCCTGCTGGGTATATACCCAAAAGGAACTGAAATCAGTATATGAAAGATATATCTATTCCCATGTTTATTGCAGTATAGTTCTCAATAGCCAAGCTATGAAACAATTGGATAAAAGAAACTATGATATAGTTATAATATGTTATATATCATATAATAATCTTATAAACTCTGTAATAATATAAATATTATATATATAGTATTCAGTCTTAAAAAATTAAAATTGCCATTTTTGATGAAATGGATGAATCTGGATGGCACATTATGCTAAGTGAAATAAACCAGACATGGAAGAAAAAATACTTGCTTGATCTCACTTCTATATTACTGTAAAAACAAGCCAAGAGTATATAGAAACAGTAGAATGGTGGTCATCAGGGATGGATTAAGGGAAATGAAAAAGCAGATCAAAGGGTACAAACTGGCGGGTCATGTAGGGATGAGGTAAAGTTGTAATCTAACGTGTAGTATGAGGTAATAGTTATTAATATTGTATTCTATACTGAAAATTTTCTAAAGTATACTTTTTAGGTGCTCTTGCCAATCACATAAAAAATATAACTATGAAAGATTGATGGATATGTTAATTGGCTTGATTGTAGTAAATAACTTCGTAGCATACATTATGCCGCTAAATATAATATGAAAATAAGTAAATAAACTAAAATGTAGGTTATCAAAACTTAATACCAATTTATACATTAAAAGTTTCAAAACTTGGAAAAAAAAAATAACTCAATGGGAGAAGTTACAATTACTTCAATACTATTAGAGCAGCAATGATGGAGATAAGAAATTAGAGGGAAGGGAGACAACCCTGATGATGTAGACTCATCCAGCAAAGCCTGAGAGAGGACAGTAATAATATCCATGGCAGATTGACAATGACAAACCATCAAAACTTTTGAATTGTAAATATATTATTTTGCAACATATAAAACACAAAACAGAACAGCAAATCTTGATTCAGGCATCTGTTGTCCTAATTAACTTGCCTTTCTGATCATGTGTGCGTATACTGCCGATCCATAATATTTTCGAAAATACTTGAAACAAAAATAAGCGTGTAAATTTTAAAATGAATTATCACTTGAAGTTTATATTTGAAGTTATTTTTCAAGTTATACTTATCTGTGGCCCCTTTTAACTTTTTTTTTAAATTGTTCACTCTAACTGAGCATTTGCTGTATGCCAGGAGAAAACTTCTGGACACTGAAGATACCAGTCAATATTACTTCAAGGCAGTTATGGCATCCTAATTACTGTTTTTTTAGTAACATGATATCTGCTTCCAAATACTCTTAGAAATGGGCAACTTGATAAGTGATTCCTGAAAATCCTCTGCCATCTTGATTATGTTAACTGTGTGTTTATTTAAAGAGGCTAAAAATAAGGTTGGTTTTAATTACATGGTACCTAATAAACTAAGAAACAAATTATATATATGAAAAAATGAAATTAAATATGAAATTATAATGAGAGAAAATGCAAGATTACTCCGTACCTTCCTAATGGTATTCTTCCTACTTGGGTACCTTTTTCACATCAGGAACAAATCATTAGGATAAATAAACGATGTAAGGGCCACATACATACCTACTAAATCAGGTGCCATGAATTTGTTTGTAATTTTATATGTTAGTATTTTCATTGTGTAGTTATTGTGGTATGTGGTTATAACCCTTTTTGCTCTAATATATAGTAATCTAGAGACACCTAGAATTATTTTTAAAGAAGTTGAATCAGTTGTCTCCAGTTATGAAAATTGACTTACACACTTTTAGTAGTGAGAGTCAGTATATCTGAACTGAGTTCACTTCTGCACAAAGAAAACTCTGCAAGTAGCTACTGAGGAAATTTTCTCAAGATTGTATAGACAATTCTAAAAAAAGTCCTACGATATGAACTATCTCAAATTGGCTTGAGTATATACTGTGTGCCTCATCCTGCGGTCATTTCAGTTTGAGATGCTTACAAAAGAGAGAAAAAAAAGATTAAGCTTAATAGTTCACGTTTAAATAGTTATATTGGTATACTCCTTAAAAGAAAAAATCAACTTTATCTTGGAGTAAAAAATTTTTTACTTATGATTTCTTCACTTTCCTCCCATCAACTCAACAGGCAGAGAAAATAAAACATATTAATAAATACACATGCACACACATTGTGGGAATCAAGACCTGAGTCTATGTGTAGCAGTGTGTGTTGATAAACTATCTGTAGAGACTGGGGTCAATTAATTGTATATATAAAAAATTATATAACTCTAGAGACTCAGAAGATGTCACACAGATAAAAGAAGTTACTACAACAAGAAAATAGAGATTTCTCTATTTTCCACAACAGAAATTATAGAGGTGGAATAGTGATTTTTAAATACAGCTTCTGTTATCATTTGGGGAATAGAAAAGTAGGGGCAACAGAGATCAAGAATAATATAGGCACTAATACTGGAATGCCAGTTATGTGTAGTTATTATTACTTGACAATTTTACATAGCTTTTAATATTATTTAACCCAATCACATAACATTATGAGAGATTGATGTTTCTATGACTATTTTCTGTATGAAAGAAAACCCAGGTTCCGACTTGGCCGTCCCACTCATGCCATATTGGGTGGCTGGGCAGGATTCAAATGCAAACATGGCAGCACCACAGTCTACATTTTATTAATCCTTATCCCTATATCAACTAATTATAAAGGAAGAGTCTGTATGGAAGCCAGAAAAATAGGCCAGCATTAAATTGAAAACAGCATTAAAGAAACTGTTTGATCTGGCTTATTTAGTTTTACGTCAACTTTTAATTACCATAATTGTGGTTGCTACTGTGACTATTTTATGGGAAACCATGCACAAATTAATTCATGACACATTCATGTTCTTTTGCATATGTCTCTTTTTTTAAAAAAATCGTTATTTTGGCAAAGTGCTAAAAGAAGTTATTTTCACCTTGCTGACATTGTATTACAGTTTTACCCAACGAATTTGGGTCATTCTTCTTTATCTTAACAGGATTACTAAATTGCTAGTCATGGAATGAACAATTTGGCTACTTCTGTGAATGCATTAATAAAACCTTATTTGTATAATAGTCAAGTTAAGATAAGATATGCTTGTGACCTCTTACCAGAAATAATAAAGATTCTGCAATTTAAAAGTAATAAAAATGTAAGATGTAATTACCAACTCTTCATTATCTTATGGAATTTCAGGATAAACTCACTTTATTTCAATGAAAGATAGAACATTAAAGTCCTTTCAAGTAATACCATTTAATTGGATAGATTAAGACACTTTAATATATTAATTTCTTTTCCTTGTTGCATATTTCATGATAGAGTACAGGGCTATATATCAGAGTTAGGAAATTGAAACTCATTAGCAACTTACCAGTTAATTCTCAAAATCCTGTTAAATCATGCTTTGGATTTATCTTTCTTCCCCTTGGTAAAAATAGGGATGTTCGAAGGAGATATTTTCATGTTGTCCTAAAAAGCATCTGTGTCTCATGTACAAATATACAAAATATATAAAATATTAACAGAATTATACCAAATATATATACAAAATAAACTACACAAAATATTAATTTTAGCAGAAAAAAAGCATTTGCATGAAGATAAGTACAGGATGGTGCACTTTATCTTATGGACTATGAACCATGAATCAGAAAAATAAGGGGATCAAAATAATAAAACAGAAATATACCCATTGCCTTAAGGGAAATAGGTGTGAGATGATTATATTTTTGAGGAACTTCTATATAAAAGCTTTATGTAAAAACCACAACCATATTTCTCATTCTGCATTTCCAATCAGTTCATTAGATTGTTTTTTACACATTCTTAAAAATATTCTAATGCAGGCAGAAGATTTAAAATGTAAAAAAATTATCATACTGTCTCCTATATTTAGGAAATGTCCGTCTTATATGTTAAAATGCTACTTCTGTTTGACACACACTCACTTACACCTACTGAGGAAAAATTAGCCCATTGATATGAAGTGAATTATCCCTTGAGTAACATGAGTAACCCCACTGGACAGTTACTGCACCGTGTGTTAGCTAAGTGTAATGGAACTGCATAATATTCCATGGGTGCATATATAAAATTCACATTCTCGATCCAATATCGCTGATGGGCAAGCACTAGTTGATCCATGTCTCACTATTGTGGAATAGTGCTGCGTACTGAACATACATGTTCATGTATCTTTAAAAAGATTTTATATTACTTTAGTATATACCCAGTAAATGAAATTGCTGGGTCAAATGGTATTCCCCTGTTTCTAGGTCTTTGAGGAATCACTACACCGTCTCTCTCCCACAATGGCTGAATCCAATTACATTCCCACCAACAGTGTAAACGGTTCTTTTCTCTGCAACCCCACTAGCATCTGTTGTCTTTGACTTTTCAATAACTACATTCTGACTGGCAAGGAGATGGTATCCATTGTGGTTTCCTTTTGATTTGCATTTCTTAATGATCAGTTGAGCTTTTTTTTCATGCTTCATGTCTCTTGCCTGAATGTCTTCCTTTTTTTATTATTTTGCTATTATACTTTAGGTTTTGCACATGTGCACAATAAAGGAGCCATTACATATGTATCCATGTGCTGCAAGTTGGTTTGTTGCACCCATTAATCTCATTTTCTCATTTAGCATTAGGGTGGCATTTAGTCATTGTCTCTCTCCCCCCTCCCCCCCCCAACCCAAAAGCCAACAGTTCCTGGAGGTATGTTCCCCTCTCCTTCCTGTGTCCATGAGTTCCATTGTTCAATTCCCACCCATGAGTGAGAACATGTGTTTGGTTTTGTCCCATGAGAGGTTTACTGAGAATGATGTTTTCCAGTTTCATCCATGTCCCTACAAAGGACAGTGAATCTACTCAATTTTATGGCTGCATAGTAATCACGATGTATAAAAGCTACGCTCTTAATCCAGTTCATGGTTGTTGACATTTGCTGGTTCCAACTCTGCTTATTCGTGAATAGTGCCGCACCAAATACATGCATGTGTCTTATAGCAGGCCATTTTATAGTCCCTTGGGTATACCCAAAAAATGGGATGTTCAAGGTCAAATGGTATTTCAGTTCTAGATTCCCTGAGGAAACGCCACACTGGACTTCCACAATGGTTGAACTAGTTTTACAGTCCCACCAACAGTGTTCCATTTTCCTCCACATCCCAGCACCTGTTGTTTCCCTGACTTTTAATGAGGGCCATTCTAACTGGTGAGATGGTATCTCACCTCAGTGGTTTCCTGACTTGTACTCTCCACAGATTGCCAGTGACATTTATATTCTTTCATGTGTTTTGGTCTGCATAAATGTCTTCTTTGAGAAGTGTCTGTTCACAAAGTCCTTCAATCTAATTTTGATGGGGCTGTTTTTCTGTAAACCTTGTTTGAGTTCACAGATTCTGGATATTAGTCCCTTGTCAGATGAGTAGGTTGCAAAAAATACCCCCATTCTCTAGGGTTGTCTGTTCACCTGATGGTAGCTCTCTTTGCTGTGCAGAACCCTCCTTAGTTTAATTCAGATCCCCATCCACTGACCTTTGGCTTTACTGCCATCATTTTGGTGTCTTAGGGGACATGAAGTCCCTTGCCCACACCCACGTCCTGGAATGGTACTTGCTCAGGCTCTCTCTCTAGGGTTTCCATGGTCTTTAGGTCCAACATGTAAGTCTTTAAATCCATCCTGGAATTAATCTTGTATAAGGTGTAAGGAAGGATCCCATTTCCAGCTTTCTCAGCCAAGCTCTTCCCAGCACCATTTATTAAATAGGGAATCCTTTCCCCATTGTTTGTTTCTTTTGTCAGGGTCGGTCAGCTAATCAGATAGTTGTAGATATGCTGCACTTTCCTGAGGGCCCTGGTTCTTGTCCTACTGATCTAGGGTCTCTGCTGTGGTACCTCAGTACCATGCTTGTTTCCTTGGTTACTGTAGCCCTAGTATAGTTTGAAGTCAGGTAGCTGATGCCTCCTTAGCCTTTGTTCTTGGCTGACTGATCTCTATGGCGAGCTCCTTTAGTCCCATATGAACTTAGTTTTTCCACCTGTGAAGAAAGTCATTGGTAGTTTGATGGGATACTGAATCTATAAATTCACCTTGGCAGTATGGCCATTTTCACGATATTGATTCTTCCAACCCATGAGCAATGGAATGTTCTTCCATTTGTTTGTATCCTCTATTCTAACATTGAGCAGTGGTTTGTAGTTCTCCTTGAAGAGGTCCCTCTACATCCCCTTGTAAGTTGATCTCTAGTATTTTATTCCTCTTTGAAGCAATGGTGTGAATGGGAGTTCACCCATGATTTGCCTCTGTTTGTCTGTGATTGCATAAGAATGTTTGTGATTTACTGGGTATATAACAAAGGGGACTATAAATCATGCTGCCTATAAAAGACACATGCACACGTGATGTTTGTCATGCACCATCTCACACAATAGCAAAAAAAGTCTTGAAACCAACCCAAATGTCCAACAATGATAGACTGGATTAAGAGAATGTAAGTACTATATACAATTCAATGGAATGCTATATGTATAAAAATGATGAGTTCATGTCCCTAGATGGGTTGAAACTGGAAACATCATCTCCTGCAAATCCATGCAAGGACAAAAAACCAAACACCGCATGTTCTCACCCATAGGGAATTCGGTCAAAGAGAACCTATGGACACAGGAAGGAAACACTGCTAATCCCTTGGGACTGCTGGGTGGAGGGAGGCAGCATTAGGAGATATACCCAATGCCAAATGAGTTAATGGCAGCACACCAACACGGGCAATACGGATACATATGAACAAACCTGCACATTGTGCACATAAAATCTCTAAACCCAAAAGTATACTATTAAAAGAGAAGTCTACTCTGCTGAGGAGTAGCTTTTCCTCCTCCAGTTGCACTTATCCTCCACCACCACATCTGGTGCTGTCTCCTGAATTTATCAATACTCATCCCAAACTATTTTATTAACCTAAGTTCCATCTAGCAGTATATTAAAACATTTAAGTATTTTTTCTTAATAGAGAATGAAGAAATCATTTATGCACAAATCCTGCTTTGTGGATGTCATGAATTTTCTATATTTGTCTGGCATACATCTGATTGTTGCAACTGCATTATTTCCATCTCTTTGAATGTAGAAAATGTTAGCCCTGGAAGTGGTTAATGTGGGATTAAAACCATATTAGAAAACTCCACCTCCAATCCAAAGTGATGGCATTAAGTGGAATCCAGTATCATGGAGCACCTAATGCACACAAGATGTGGAGTACGTCCCTCTGGTCAGAACTTCTTTAAATACCAAGTACCCAATAAAATGTGGGAGAAATAACCCAAATGGGAGGATAGCTGGCCAATAAACAGTGAAGATGCTCTTCATACTCACACCCAAGCAAGACGAAAAAAGTGATCCCGGTTGTCATGAGCTATTATTGAATGAAGAACTCTTATCTTTAGCTCTAACTTGAAAAATGGAAAAAAAGAAAGAAAGAAAAGAAAAGAAAAAAAGAAAAGAAAAGAAAAGAAAAGAAAGAATGCTGGAGGAAAATAGCTTTTCCCACATGAGTCCTCTCAAACTGTTGTCAGTAAACAAAGTGCTATGTATCATCTGTTTAGTGACAGAAAATACATATATTGAGATCAAGATAAGGTACACCTGGTTATTATTTGTAAAGACTTAACTGTAAGTTTTAAAGATTAATTTATCTGCCACATAACGCTTTAATAGATCATGTGAAACATCAAGGGAGGAATGTGGTACTGCATTTCTAAAGGAAACCTCCTTCTCTGTCTCTGAATCATAATAGGCATGGGGAGTCATTAGTCTTGTTGAGCGATGGTTCCTTTAGGAATCTCCATGTGTTACCTTTTAGAGGGAGGAAGGTCGAGAAACCACCCTGGGGACTCTCCTGCAGGATACAACTAACACAAGCATCAACTGTATAGAAATAACTAAATTGTCTTTACTGAGACCTTGATCTTTACATCGATCAAGTCTTTCTGAACTCTGAACTAGTAAAACTGATAAGCACCCTGCTGGCAAAAGTGTTACTATCCTTATGCTTGTCATGACTGGCACTACAAATTTAACAATAAACAGGCAGTTATTTGTCTTACTTCTTTAAAAAAAAAACAAAATAGGTGTGCCCTGAAAGACATACAGTTGCAAGGAAAACTCATTTTAATGTGAAGAGAGAGACGAAAAAAAATTGCTACATTAGTTCGGTGTCACTCTCTTTCAGTGCTTCCTCAAAAGACCCTGTATTCAGGAATCCAATTGTAACTGCTATCAGTGCACATGGAGAAGGTAATACGAATCTGACAAGCCAAAACAAAGCAAACCAGGACCCCTTTGCTGCCATGTGGGAGGAGGCAGATTTATCACCCTCATGTCTCAGCTTCCTGAGAGTGGAGCCTGTGTCAATGCCTCATCCTGACACCCTTTCATGGGGGTATAAGTCATGTACCTGTGGCTGTAAAACACTGTAAATAAAAATGGCTTAGAAGTTCCAATTAACAACAGAAAGTAACCCTCTGGGATGTACTAGAGAGAAATAACTACAGCCATAAATAAGCAAACAGAAAGTACAGGTTCACTTCTTATTTCAATGCCATTAAAATGGACCTCCTTCCTTGGGGAGGCCGAGGCGGCAGGGATCACTTCAGGTCAGGAGAGATCAAGACCATCCTGGCTAACATGGTGAAACCTGCCCTACTAAAAATACAAAAAAATTAGTTGGCATGGTGGCTGGCACCTGTAGTCCCAGCTACCCAGGAGGCTGAGGCAGGAGAATGGCATGAACCCGGAAGCAGAGCTGGCAGCTGAGATCACGCCACTGCACCCCCCAGCCCTCTAGCTCCGGGCAACACAACGAGACTCCATCTCAAAAAAAAAAAAAAAAAAAAAGGACCGCTTCCACCTCCAATCTAGCACTCTAGCTATGATTTTTTTTCTCATTTACACTATACAAAGTCATGCTCATGAGGAAGCATTGAGGAAATACAGATTAAGTATTCCCTCCCATTTTAATACATGAGTATATTAAAAGTATACATACTCTTATCTACCTCATGTCAAAACAAAACAAAAAACAAAACAACCAGGAGTAGTAGTATAACCAACCTGGCTAACTGTATAACCACCAATAGATGCTAAGTAAAACAGGGAGCATAGCAGGCCCAAGAAGTGGCTGTGCACACCTTTAGCGTGTACCTCCCATGCTTGCCCCATTTAGAACTTTCACAGGTCTTTTCACACCGACGGATTTCCTTTTTTCATCAGTCTGTTCCAGGAGGTATCCACTGAGCCTGTAGCACAGTGTCCCAGGCACTGTGCTAATCACTGCCAATATATCTCACTCTTATACCTGTGAGGAAAAAAGAGGCTTGGGAAGCAATTTGATATGACCAAATTATACTGCTAATAGCCATATAATACTAAATGTCATGAATTACCTAAATGCATTATAGAAAAGTCAACCTGTTATTAATTAGAGTAGCCCTGTGAAGCAAGTACTACTGTTATCTACATTTTAAGATAAAGAAACCCAGAGAGATTGAATAATTGCCTAAGGCCCAGAGAACTGAGACTGTTAACCTGGCAGCTGGACCTCCAGAGTCCATGCTTCTTTAACCACTTCTCAACCTGGAAAAAGAGCCCAAGTTTTTGGTTCCACACTAGTGTCTAGGGTCTCTGGCTTGATTTTAAAAAAAAATTAAAAAATAACAATATGGTAAGACATGGCAGCTATCCTTTCGAAAGTCCTCACATGCCTGTGCAATGAGACAGACAGGCAAACAACTATAGGGTGGTGGTAAAGCCACAGGAATGCAAAATAGTCAGAATGTAAATAAGGGAGCATTTAGCTCAGACTGGGGCCTTCAAAGAAATCTTAGAAGAAGATAATGAATTGTGGTTTCCATTTCCTTAGAAAATCTAGTTATATGTGCTCCTATTTTTTTGGCAGGCATTCTTGGCAACCTTTGGGCCTAAGTATGCACCAGCATGTCCACAGGAACCATTTCCCTAAATATAATAGGAAAAAATTAGTGCCACCTTTAGCTTCTATTAAGTCTATTGTAAGATCAGGGTCCGTGAGTGGCAAAACCAGGATGCCAGAGCTTGACCAGAAACCAGGGACCAATCCAGCCACCTGCCCTCTGGAAAAGATGTTAGCCATGGGGCATCTCTAGAGCAGCTCTAGTTGCCTGGCTGAGTTTTGGCTGACCTCCAATCATCACAGCTAACCTGATGGGCAGAGGTCTCCTGGACTATCCCGTCTGGATGAAACATGAGGGAGTGGGCAGCAGTTGCTCCCATCCCTGCAGGAATCTCACAGCAAACACCTCCCAAATCAGAGCTCCCAACCTGCAGAAAGACCCCACACAGGAAGACAACTCAGTGGGGAGAAGGTGTTTGGGGAAGATGAATTGTGGGAGGAGGAAGGGAGAAGGGAGTGGCAGATGCAGGCAGCATCCTCAGCTTCTGCTTGGTCCTTGATTTGTCTCTGTAGAGGAGATTGACCTCCAGGAAAAACAGACCTCCCTTCCCTCCACCCCTTCAGCACAGCAGTGATGCCTGCACAGGGCCTGTCCCTGCCATACACCTACCAAGAATACACCAAAGCCATTAAACATACCGATCTTTACTGACTAAAGGGCTGCCATCCTTTTAGCTTTTGTCTGTGGTTGGTGTACAAGAATGCTTGTGATTTACTGGGTATATACCCAAAGGACTATAAATCATGCCGCTATAAAGACACAAGCACACATATGTTTATTAAGTGCACTATTCACACAGCAAAGACTCTGGAACCAACCCAAATGTCCAAATAACGATAGAGATTTATTGGACGGAAAACATGTTCACTATGTATCACTGAGTGAAAATAAATAGGTTATGAGAAGTAAATACCAAATCCAATTTTGTAAATGGTTATATACATATAAAAAGACCAGAAAAATATGCACAGGATATTTACAATGAAGGGATTATTACAAGTATTTTTCTTCCTTGTTCTATCTGTCTTCTTTATGAAGACTATGTATTATTTATTTATTTATTTACTTTTTTGAAAGAGCTATTTTATCTTTTCCTCAGGAAGAGGGAAATTTTTATTTCTTAGTTTTTATTTTTTGGAGATGTAGTCTCACTCTGTCTCCCAGGATGAAGTGCAGTTTTCTGAACACAGCTCACTATAACCCTGACCTCCTGGGCTCAAGCAACCCTCCCACCTATGCCTCCCAAGTAAAAGGGACCATAGGTGCACACTGGGACCATAGGTGTGCACCACCATGCCTGGCTAATTTTCTTTTCTTTTCTTTTTTTTTTTTTTTTTTTTTTTTTTGGTAGGGACAGGGTCTCCTTATTGACTAGGGTTGAGTCTTCAACCCCTGGCTCCCAAGCAGTCCTCCCACCTTGCCCTGAAAGTGATGCTGATTTCAGGTGTGAGTCACTGCACCCAGCCAGGAAGTAGTGAGATTCTTAAATAGGTGGTAGTAGCATCAGTTATTACCAGTCTTAGTGGTCTGGATTTGATTGAAATACCAGGCTAAGGAACAAGACTTTAATGGCAGGAGAGAAGTATGCTGATGAACTGGATTTGTCGCTCTTTCCTGATGACTAAAATCAAATGTGAAGTGGAGCTATTGCCATTTTTTAGCATATTCCCAGAATTCAGACTTTAAGGGGATTTCCTGTCACCACCAAATCAAAATCAGAGTATCCCAAAGTAGTATTATGTTAGAAGAAGGTTCACAAGATTGGGGTAACTAAATCAGTTTGGGAAATGTTGAGCTAACTAGTAGCTAAATAGTCATCTCTTTACAGGATTTCACCAAGAGCTTCCATTACGCTAATGTACATTGTGTGTATTTCCCCAAAATAACAGTCTTCCCAACTTTATATTTATCCATGGAATTCATTTTGCCAAGCAGCACATGTGACCAGTGACAAGTGAACGCTGCATTTGGCAACACCTCACCGCGTAGTAATTTAGAAACACCTGTAAACACATATTCAACTCCCCAGGAGAATTTTAAATGGTCTGAAGCAAATATAAATCTATTATCTTCATCAGTGATGCTCCACCTTTCAGAAACTATGAGATTAGTCATGAGCGCCTGTTCCAATTCAGGTTGCTTCCACCAGAAAGCACCGAAGAGTTTCATATCAGTGAATAAATGTCTGAATTCAAAATCTGTGACATCACTTTCAAGTAAAGGGACCAGTCTGTAAACAAAATAAAATGTACACCTGTCACCGCCATTCTTTTGAGTCATTACATTTATAAATCTATACTAATCAATAAAAGTTTTATTTATGTTTATATGGTGTGAAACGTAAGAAAACTTTAATTGCCTTTTTTTTAAAGAAAAGCAACTGAATGGTCTAGTTTGATAGTAAAGTTTCTGGAAACACAGTCATGAAATATGAGCGGTGTGCAGTCATGTCCTCAATGCACCTCGAGATAAGCAAATTAGCCGGGCCACTGCAAACCACAGTCTTGTGGCTTTGGTTTCTCTCTCCTGATTAGCTTTTGGTGATCTCAAAGGCAGACTTGACTCAACAATATGATCTTTTCTTTGGGTTTACTCAAAAATTTCCCTAGAATCACATGATCTGCTCTTAAAACAGGAAGTTGAGCAGTTAAGACAGTTTATCATAGTTTCCA
>JAKGGE010001949.1:0-18988 GCA_023748175.1 Hoolock leuconedys | reverse complement strand
AAGAGCTTCCATTACGCTAATGTACATTGTGTGTATTTCCCCAAAATAACAGTCTTCCCAACTTTATATTTATCCATGGAATTCATTTTTGCCAAGCAGCACATGTGACCAGTGACAAGTGAACGCTGCATTTGGCAACACCTCACCGCGTAGTAATTTAGAAACACCTGTAAACACATATTCAACTCCCCAGGAGAATTTTAAATGGTCTGAAGCAAATATAAATCTATTATCTTCATCAGTGATGCTCCACCTTTCAGAAACTATGAGATTAGTCATGAGCGCCTGTTCCAATTCAGGTTGCTTCCACCAGAAAGCACCGAAGAGTTTCATATCAGTGAATAAATGTCTGAATTCAAAATCTGTGACATCACTTTCAAGTAAAGGGGACCAGTCTGTAAACAAAATAAAATGTACACCTGTCACCGCCATTCTTTTGAGTCATTACATTTATAAATCTATACTAATCAATAAAAGTTTTATTTATGTTTATATGGTGTGAAACGTAAGAAAACTTTAATTGCCTTTTTTTTAAAGAAAAGCAACTGAATGGTCTAGTTTGATAGTAAAGTTTCTGGAAACACAGTCATGAAATATGAGCGGTGTGCAGTCATGTCCTCAATGCACCTCGAGATAAGCAAATTAGCCGGGCCACTGCAAACCACAGTCTTGTGGCTTTGGTTTCTCTCTCCTGATTAGCTTTTGGTGATCTCAAAGGCAGACTTGACTCAACAATATGATCTTTTCTTTTGGGTTTACTCAAAAATTTCCCTAGAATCACATGATCTGCTCTTAAAACAGGAAGTTGAGCAGTTAAGACAGTTTATCATAGTTTCCATCACACCTCACAATTAGTGACAGCTGTGTCACGCATTTGTGAAGTGTTTTACAAGTTGGAAGATTTTTCCCATGGATCACCATTGGGTCTTTACAGTAACCCCAGCTCCTACTCTCATTAGTAGGAGACCCAGAGTCCTACTGCCAGTGACTCTGAGAACCAGCGCCCCCCTCGGGTCCGGCGACCCCTGCGTCTGCAAGTTCTGCCCTCTGTCCCTAATTTCAAAGCGGAATGTCAAATTTATCACCGAGACAAGCCTATGGCAGCATCTGCCAGGTTTAGCGAGTGCTTGTTCTGCTGGGCACAGCCTGGGCACTAACTGTCCCCCTGATGCCCACAAGGGAGATGCCAGGCAGAGCAGAGACATTGAACCAAGTCCCAGAGCTCAGGTCAGCCTGCGGCAAGTCTCATTCCAGAGCCCAAGTTCTATGTAACGAAGCTGGGTTTATGGACAGAAAAGAAAGAAAGAAAAGGTTGAAGCAGAGATCTGACTTTGGGCTCCTGTGACCCAGGAGGAGTGGACGCTTCAAACAGGGGATTGTCCCCACAGCCGCTTCCAGACTGGAGGATGCCGCTGGAAAACATGATAATTCAAACTCTGGAGATGCCAAGCCTCACCAATAAAACTGTGTATCCTGTAAATTTGTTTGGATTTCACCAACCTCCTATTGTGTAAAAGCAATTAAGTAAAGAAACTTCTTGAGGCCAGACAAGTTGGCTCACACTTGTCATCCCAGCACTTTGGGAGGCCGAGGTGGGAGGATTGCTTGAACCTGGGAGGTTGAGGCTGCAGTGAGGTGTGATTATGTCACCACGCTCCAGCTGGGCGACAGAGTGAGTGTGTTTCAAGAAAAAAAAAAAACAAACATAAACTTTTACTGGTTGTTTAAAGAAGTCTCCACAATAAACATTTCAAATGTATAAACTCTTTGCAGCAGTACAACTGCACTTTACTTGATACCTCGGCCTATCATTAGACATGTAGGCTATTTCCCTGGCTTTCAATGATAAAGATGGGAGTGCAATGGGAGCCTTCACCTCAAGTGCATAAGGAAATTTCCTGATACTGAGTTGCAGAAGCATGATTACCAGCTCATTTTCATGTCTCTTTAAACAGTGCCAGTTGCTCAGTTTTACACGAGTACATTCCACCTCCACGCTATAAGCACAGATGTACATGCATGTACACACATGCATGCCATGTTTGCTAAGCACACAGATGCACATACTAGGAGCAGACATTGTCCTGTGCCCTGGTGTCCCCTTGGCCACTGATTGAAATAAATCCAGGAATCCAGAGACTCAACTCCTTTGACCTGCGGGAGCATCATCCGCTACAAACAAATGCACGGGTAGGAGGTCTCCCTCCCAAGTGAGCGGGACAAGTGAGCTGCTGAGACAGGGTGGCTGTGGACCTGCAGATGCTAACATAAGGAGGTCTAGAGAGGAACTAATCAAGCAGGGTTTGAGTCACGTGAGTCGGACAAGGGAAGTTTTAGAAATACATGAACAGAGCCCAGGCACAGAGAAAGTGCAAGCATGAGTCACAACAAGGGAAGAGAACAGGAGCACTTGAGGGGTGGGTGGACGCCTAGTCCGGCACTGGAGGTTACCCCGCAGATCATTGGACATGGGACAGCCCAGGCCCAGGGCAGAGTCTCCTGGCCCTATACATGCAGCTCTAGTCCCAGACTCCTGGGGGAGTTCTGCCTGCCAGCAAGGGGGGCCTGGGAGGCCACCTGTCCTGCAGGCTCTCTCCCCTCACTACTCTGCCCGTGCAGCCAGGTTCGGCAGTATTATGGGGTCTCCTAGACACAGGTAGATAGAATGTTGTACTTGACTCAGTTACACCAGGACCTCTCACAGAACCTCCTGAGCCAGGGCTTTCCAAGCCTTAAGTGCTGGGAACCCCAGGTGGTCTCCCAGGCCAAGGAATTGACTAGGGACCCCTGGAAGCAAATCTAATCCCTGGTCTACTCTTACAGAAGGCTTAACTAAGGCCTAGGGAGCAGCAACTGTCCAAGGTCCCAGAGCAAGGTGCGGGCTGTGGCCAGGATTGTCACATACCTCCAGCAACTGCAGGCCCAGCCAGCTGCACAGTGAGATGGGGTGCTAAGGGAACTAACAGCTGGTCTCGCCCAGGAGAGCCCCAGACCTTGGCGGGTGGGCTCAGTTCCCCCCACCCCAGCCCTCCTTCCAGGAGCCTAGAGCCCCTTCCACCGCCCCGCTTCCTGCCCACCCACTTTTAAGCAGGACCCCTGGCATTCCAGCTACGCAGGGAAGGCTGCAGCAGCCCAGGTGCATGGGTTCTAGGTCAGGCCCAGCCGTGGGCAGACCCCTCCCAGAAAGGCAGATGTGGAGGGCCCAGGGAGGGTCACTTGTCCGCCTCTAGATAATTCCCCAGCCTTTCCACACTGCCCTGGGAAACCACACTCTGGCACCAGGTGCCCTCCTGAGCCCTCCCAAAAAGGCACCCCACTGCCCACTCCATTTCAACTTGTTTATATGTCCCTGGTCCTTCCACATCCCAACCCATGAGCCTAACCTCCTGCCCCACCAGGATCCACATCTTCCTGCAGGAGGGCTCCAATGGGGCCCTGTGGAAAGTCTGTCCCTGACCCAGTGAGGACCCCATCAAGCTCTGACCACATGTCTACTTCTCTCATCTGGGAAACCTCAGAGCTTAACACACTTATGTGCATGCACCATGCTTGTGGTTTGGTTGCCAATACCAAAGACAGACACGCAAGCAAAGTACAATGTTTCACAATACACAATACACATACAATCTTAATTCTTCACTTGAGACTATAGATTCAGGAGGAAAATGGCTCTACAGCCTCTTGGGTTACAACGGGACTACTGCTAATAAGTGTACAGTTTGGGGTTCCATTCCAGAGAGGAGGGCCTAAAGTGTCTGGGGTGTGGAATGACGAGAACAATAATCTTAAAATGAAGCTGAGAAAACTCCATCTAGTCCTCTGCTAGGGTCTCCTGTGAACTCCTCCCGCCCCAGGCTGTAGCCTTTGGCCAAGCACACAGATAGAGATGCGAAGCCTCCTGGCGTGGATTTCCAGTTCTGGCAGCCTCCTCCTCCTCTCCGCCTCCCCACCACCCCTGTCCCTCCCTTGAGGATGGTCCCAGCTTTCCCTCTCTAATGGACATCCAGGAAGCCTGGCCACCCAAAGTCCCAGGAGGAGAGGATGTGAGGATCGCAGGAGGCCTTCCCAGGGAAAAAAATTCCCAACAAATGGCCCTGCAAATGAAAGACCAGATAAATGGATAAAAAACGTCTACATACTGGGTGCAAATGGCTCAAGCCTGCACTTTGGGAGGCTGGGAAGGCAGGTGGATCAAATTGAGGCTCCAGAGTTTGAGACCAGCCTGGGCCAAATGTGGGAAACCTCATCTCTAATGTTAAAAAATAAATATACAAAAATCTAGTTGTATGCTGGGCAGGCACATGCCTGTAATCTGTGCTACTTGAGAGGGTTGAGACACTCCCAGGAGGACCCGCCTGAACTCCAGGAAGGAGGGCCGGTGCAGATTGAGTTTGGCCCACTGTAATTTAGCCTAGGCAGATAAAGGGGAGCGATTCTGTCTAAAAAAAGAAAAAAATTACAGTGTTAAGCATCAGCCCAATCCCAGTGGCTCCGCGTCCGTAATCCCACACCCTGGGAGAGGCTGAGGCAGGGTGGACCACTCTGAGCTCAAGCATCCAAGACCTGCCAGCCTGGGCAAAAATATGGTGAAACCCATCATAAATAAATACATGTAAAAAATAAACAAAAATAAGCATTGTAATGCCTAGTCCCAGCTTACCCAGGGAGGGGCTGGGCTGAGCTGGGAGGATCAGTTTTTGAGCCCAGGAGGCAGAGGCTGTACTGAGACTTCACCCATTGCACCCAGCCTGAGCGCCAGGTTTCTGACCCCTGCCCTAAAAGAAAAGAAAAGAAAGAAGGAAAAGAAAAATAAGCCTCAGAAGACAGCATGTCTTCAATCACAAACCTGAGCATCTTGTCTTCACGGCCTCCCCATTGCACTAGTAAAATGGCCCTGAGTACCCCTGGGTGGGAGGATTTTCCTGGGCTTGCCTTTTCTCTATTTTGTCTGAGGCCCAGGGAGGCATGCACTTGAATGAAGACTTGCTGTGGAATGCGTTGAGCCGCGCACGCCTCCTGTGTAAACATCGCAGAGATAAAGAGGGATATCCGCTCCTCACCACTGCGTGGCCAATCTGGCGCAACAGTGCCTGGGAGGAACACAGCAGGAAACTGATCCAGCCCTCCCGTGGTTACTTTTAATTGGGAAGCCCAGCCTCTAGAGGAGCACCCACCCAGGGAGGAAAGTAGGAGGCTGCCAGCAGCAAACCCTCCCAGCCTGGGAAATGGGACCCCCTGGGGAAACCCGGTGGGATCCCCTGATACGCACCCACCCGCCTCCAGATCCATCCCTTCAGGGTGCCACCTGCTGCATGGCCCAGGTCTGGGATTACAGTGTGTGCTGCACACCCTGTGCCCCTTCCTGACGTCAGCCCACCGTCACCAGGGTCTCCCAGCAGGAGTCTTGGGCTCAGCCAGCCCTCCTCCTGTGCATCGCTGAATTACAAGCCTCCTCAAGATGATAAGTGTCCACGACCCTTCCTGGTCAGCGTATGCTGTATTCTCCAGGATCTTAAGTGCTTGTTTGTGTGCGCTGCACAGGACCACCACTGGTCTGACTGGACACCTGTCCATGGCACCATGCCTCAATCTTCCTTGCCAGGGATCATCCAGTTCTCACAGGGTCAGCCGATTTTAACAAAACCTGCATGGCCTGCAAGCATGAAGCTAGCTGACGTGTCCCCCTCGGATCATGGGCGGTATGGAGTCACACAGCTAAGAAGCAGCCCCCTGGAAGCACCCGTGACTGTCTCTGTTTGCCTTAAAATACTGATGTGAGGTCGGCATCCACCCTGTCTCCGGGAAACGTGGCCCAAAGCCCAGGATCCTGTTCCTCACTGTGAAGATGGATTTATTACGCCATTGATTAAGCCGCCACAGCAGGGACGTTCCATGCCCAGATTGGCGCACATGCCGCCCAAATCGAGCTTGCGCGTCTGATGATGCTGCAAGGTCCTGGCCTCCTTCCAGTTGCCCCGTTCCTCCTTCCTGACCGTTATTAAGGCCCAATCTTCCTCATTTGCCCTCTTTATCACGCGATCTAATGCGTGAAATGTTAGGAAACGGATCTCCAGGGGAAAGCCCCACGTCCACGATCCTCCACCTCCACCGCCGTGATTGCCCGTAGCTTCTGCACATGGGTACGCTGGAAATTGCGGGCGCCTCTCCTGAAGACCACTGCCTGCCCGGTCGGCCTCCTCTCCACCCTTCAAGCACCAGGGCTGAAGTCCACCTGGATGGCGCGGCCCAAAGGAAGTGGCCACGCTGCTGGAACCTCCCCACCCTCAGCCACCCATGCCAGGTGGCCGTCCGGGGTGTAGCGGATGGGGCGGCCCCCTCCTGACCATAGGGTCCCAGCCCGTGGTGGAAGGTGGGCACCCTGAGGCCCCCTCATGCTGGACGTGCTCAATAGGGTGCCCTGGGGCGTGAGCTCCAGCTCCAGCTCCTCCACAGGTACTGGCTCCTGCACACAGCGTGTTCTCAGCCCACATAAGAACAGAGACGATGCGGGTGGACTCCAGCCTGCGGCCAGCAGGAGGCTCCAGGCCAGGTCCCAATGCCTGCCAAGGCTGACCTGCACCTGCAGGTCTCTTAAGACAAGGGACCCTGGTGCAGCAAGCAAGGGGATCAGGTTCCGGGACCCTGCAGAGCCCGGCCCTGACTCCAAGGACGGTCGCCCCTGTCAGAGATGTCCCCACCATCCCACCGGGTCCGGAACTTGGCGCGGGCCAAGGCTGGTGGAAAAGCAGTGGCGCAGCCCTGGGACAGCGAGGCCCTGAGCTGCTTATGGGACCCCGCGCCTGAGCGGCTGATGCCAGGAGCTGCAGCGGGGCCAGCCATAGTCGGCCCAATGAGGCCAGGATACATGGGTGGATTCCGCGTGCGCCTGCTGGGCTGCGCGGCCAGAGCAGGAGGGACGCCTGCGCGCCTGACGCACCCCTCCCAGTAGGGTCCCCCCACTGCCAGGCGCAGCCCGCAGGCCAGGACTGCGACCCACGACAGGGAGGTGGGGCTGCCCCTCTGTCTGGCCCCACAGTCCCTGGGAGAGTCCCCTCCCGTGTCCAGCGCACAGGCCCCTGGGGCAGGGACAGAGCCAGCTGGACAGGGGCCCGCGTGAAGGGCACAGGCCAGGATCCCTCTGCCAAGCAGTGGGAGCCTCCCAGACACAACCCAACCACGCCGCCCAAGCTTCCTGCAGGGGCTCTAGCCCATTAGAGAGACACCAAGGTTCACCGAGCAGGCGCTGCCAAGTGACACTGGATCAGCTCACCCTTCACTGCATCCTGTGCCAAGCACCTCCCATCCCAGGACAACCCAGAGTGGAGTGGCCTGCCCCCATCACAGCCCCCCAGGGAGCCCAGGTTCCACCCCCAAGTGAGCAGTGGGGCACCATCCCCACCTCCCACCAGGGAAGGGTCCCTGGGTTTCTAAAGAGGGTGGCCCTGCCTGTCCCTCTGCATCCCCTGGCTCCCTCCCACCTCCCACCCAGCTCCCTCTGCCCAACTTGGTGGCACCTGTGCTCTTCTCCTCCTGCAGAATCACCCATCACTACAGCAGTGCAGGCATCTCCCCACCTGTGGGACCTGCCTTTGTCTCCTTCTAGCCTTCTAGCCCAGGCCCTCTCTTGCTCCTTCCTAGTTCCCAGAGCTGTCTCTGCTCCCCACCTGCCCTTTCCTGTCTCCTCCCACCTCCCCAGTCAGACCTACACTCCACTGATATTTGGGCCACTCAACAACCTCTGTGATGGTAAAACTCCCTTGTCACTCTCTGTTCCCTGCGCTCTACAGAGACACACATAAATGGTTAAACCTTGTTTTAAACACTTAATTTGAGGTCTTGGTCACCTCATCCCAGGGTGTCCCAGGTTCCCTCCCTTATTATCTCTTGTGGGCTCTCTAGGTCTCTCCCTTGTGGAGGTCTCTGGATGTTGAGGCTGTCCAGGGCTCCCCACAGGCCCATCACTACCTCCTTAGATGACCTGGTCCCATCCCGGCCGCTTTAAACCCACCTGAGACAGTTAGTGACCTCCTCACTGGTCTCACGCTCACTCCATTGTCCCTGGAAATTGCATTTCCCATGAGGGCCCAGTAACATCCCAGGGTCACATTCCAGCTGCAAGAGGCCCCCTACAATGCACCCTTAAACCTGCTCCTCTTCATCTTATATCTTCTGCAAAAAGAAAATCTGTTGAAAATCCACTCTGGTTCCAAATCCCACACATCATCCAGGCCTCCTCCGCACCCCCACCCTCCTCCCCACCAGCTAAGTGACAGGCATGCTGTCCTGACACTGAAATTGGACCTTACATCTCTCCATCCCACCTGCCACCGCCAACACCAAGTCGCCACAGCCCACCTGGACTACTATGGGGCCCCTCACACGTCCCCCCCTCCAGATCCCACCCTGTCCATCCCCAGCCTGCTCCTCTCCAAATGGGTCAGGGTTGTCTCCACTTCATGCATATTGCTTAATTCTTAAGGCCAGTTGATAGTTAAGTAATAAAACCTGGTAAAAGACAGTACAGAGGCTACCAAGTGCATACCTCGAGCAGGAGTTGGAGGTAAGGGTCAGACTGCGGATTGCGCCTCACTGGGACCCATCCAGCCTGAGCAACAGGAGTGCAAACCCTGTCCCAAAGAAAAAAAAAATACCACAAGTGAGGTCTCTATACACCTGACTCCAGTTCTGAAATTGCAGACATTTTATAACCAAGACATTCTCAGCAAAATCCAGTCGAACTGAAGTACTGATATCCATTATTACAAAACATCATGGATTGATCTGACTTTGCACCCTTCCTAATGCCTTATTGGTCCAGGACTCCACCCAGGACCCCATGCAGCTACTGCCCCTGAGCTGTCCCTTAGGTGCCTCCTGTGGCTCCCCTAAATTCTCCAACCTTCTTTGATGAGGAGGCCCATGGTCTTGAGGGCCTTCCTCATCAGACCCATGTGGAAAGCCCCTTCCTCTCATCTGACTTGTCTCCATGGACCTGGCCTGGTCTGAGGTTCAGTGGTCCCTCCCACCCAGAAGCTACCGTCTGTCCCCTACTCCATCCATCCATTAACTGCACTAGCCAATCAAGTGCCGACCTGATACCTCACTGATCAGATGTGAGGCTCAACACCCATCCAACCTTCCTTTCAGCCTGAGACTTGACTGCCCAGGGCAGAAAGAGGGTTTCCCCTCCCAGGCCACCGGAACCCATGTAACTGGTCCCAGAGAGACTTCAGGCTGGCTGGGGCCCCAAACCCAGCCTCCCTCCACCATGTGCTGCCTGAGGCACAGCCTCCTCCCTCTCTCTCTTCCCCTCCCAGGACAGAAACCCAAGGCAGAGGCCGTCTGGAAGAACCTGGCCTCCCAGGCCAGATGGAGAGGAGGGGAGACCTAATGTAGAATCTTGCGTCCCCGGGACCCAGCTAACTCCCTGCAACCAGCATCACAGGAGTCAATGACCAATCACCTCAGGCCACAGCCAGAGTGCCCAGGGCTTCTGAGATTCCAGTTCCAAATCATCCCCTAGTCTCCATAGCTATAGAGGAGTCCTAGGTCTCCAGGACCAGGCACCAGGCCACCATTGCCGTGATACCCAGCACCAGCCAGGCCCTTTGCCCAGCCTTCGGAGGTTCAGATCCAAAAGAATGTCAGACTCCTGTGGGACATGAGCCCACCACCAGCTGGCTGCACTGTCTCCCAGGGCCCACCAGCCAGCCACCGGAGTGCCCTCATCTGATCTTCCCAGCTGCACCCCTTCTTGAGCCCCATCCACCCCAGAAACTGGCCCAGGATCCATCCAGTCCCGCCAGCCCAGGATGCAGGAGGTCTTGATCCTAATCTCACCGCTGGCTGGGCCCTGCTGACCTCACAAAGGAGACTGTGGAGGGTGGAGAAAGCAGGGGCACCTGGGGCCATGCACCCGCCACTGTCCTGGGACCACCCTGGACATGCTGACGGAGGGTCCCGGTTGACAGGAGACGCCAAAACCCTAATCCGAACTCTGTAGCTGGCAGCTGGATCCAATGGTCAAGCAACCCCTCCCAGCCCCCTGCCCCAGGTAAATCCTCACCCCATCAGGGAAGACATACAGCAGAGTCACTGGCACCTGAAATGCCAGAAATGGCCTGCCCGGATGCTAAAGTGAGCTGGCAGCCACCACCTAGACACCCACCCAAGGTGGAGGGGATCCAGTGGAGGTCTAGCTCCTGAAAAAAATCACTTGTCCAGGCTCTGGTCCCCGGGTGTAGATATGCCTGCAGAGGTTCCAGCCAGGGTTCACCCTGGAGAGCCCCATCCGGCCATGCCCAGCAGGCCCCAGGCTCCAAACCTCTAACCCCCCACAAGCCTCTCAGCCCGGCCATCCCTGGGACCTGACACAGTGGAGGAGCCTGGGAACCCAGGCTAAAGGGCATGGCATTGGACCCAAGGCAGGGCATCTCCGTCCAGGAAACCCTGCAGTATTGCATAACCTGATTTATCCTAGGGAAGGTTTAAGCCATCCGGGCACCCACCGTCTGGATGGGAGGGTGCAGGAGGCTCCAGAATGCCTGAGTCAAATGGAGGCATGAGGCACGCAAACCCTAATGGTGCCTGTAAGTGATAGACTGAGAAATGTGGCAGGGCAGAAAAATAAGGAGAGGGCCCTGAGGGCAGGCAGGCAAGCCAAAGCACCCAGCCAGCAGAGGGGAAGACCCATCACCTCTGAACAAAGGCAGTTAAGGGAAGGAGTGGAAAATGTGGAAAAGGTAAGAAAACCAGGGCAGGAGCACAACCCAGAGGCACAAAGTCAGGTGCCGTGTGGCCAGAGGAACCCAAGCAAATCTGGGTGGGTGGATCCGAGTGGCAGGAACCTGAACTGACCTCACAAGGACAGTGTCCTGTGAAGTGGAGAAGGTGGCAGGAGGCAAAGGGCCCAGGTAGAGGAACTTTGCAGATGCACAGGTGAGGCAGCCCACAGGTCAAAGGGCGTTTAGAGACTAAAGGAAATGCTTAGCCTGGCTGCAAGCAGCCCATCCTCAGCTGAGGGCTAATCCCGGCCAGATTCAATGCACCTCCAGGTCATGTGCAGCCACAGGGGACAGGGCAAAGCAGGGAGGCGTGTAAGTGGAGGAATCTAGAAGACACGAGCCAGCAAGCAGAGGGCTACCGAGAGGAAGCAGGCATGTACAACACAAACCAAACAACAAAGATGCGTCATGGAACAAAATTTACATCTCCCAGGTGTCCGCACATCCAGGAAATACCTCCAGGGACGCCGGCGGCATTTAGAGGCAGTCCCACTCCCAGGCCTCCCCGCCCCTCAAACCTAGAAATCTGTGCCTGAAAGAGGGAGCCAGGCCTCAAAACCCCAACACTGGAGGGATTCAAAATGATATGTCTGTGAGTCCCCTTTTAAAAAATCCCTCCGCTGGCCCAGCAGGACCAGAAGTCATTGGTTTTAAAAGCACCCAGGCTGCAAGTGGGCCTGAGGCATGTGGAGTACCTCCTGTCCCTGCAGGGAATCTGGTCCCAGCTTGGCTGCAGGCAAACAGCTGCAGGACGTACAGAATGTGGTGGGTGGCGGCAGGAGTGAGTGGCTGCTCATCCCATCTGAGAAAGGCATGGAGGAAGAAACCGAACCGTCTTATCCCACAGAAAGCAATCCGTAAGGGGCGGTCTTTAAAGTCCGACTCTTTAGTCAGAAATAATAATTCCTGAATCTTAAGTTCTTCTAAAGAAATCGTATCCTTTCCCCATCCATCCAATAAGTCCATCATGTGTAACTTGGGGAAATAACTGATCCAGTCACCCACTGTGCGGCAGAACTGTTCCGCTTAAATACAATTAAACGAGATATTCCCTTTTCCACACACGGATTTTACCGTCCAGAAGATACATAAAATACAAACAAAAGCAAGTAAAATATGGATGTCACTCTCCTGCATTAGTTCCACTGGGAAACATGAAACAGAAGTGCTGCTCATGGGCCAGTTGAGTAATGCAGCCTCTCTATAGGAAATCTGCACCTTGGTGAAGAAAAGATTGGTAAGATCAGATATGAAGATTCTTCCCAGGTACTTGATGGAATGCAGAGGAAGGAATCGAAGGCAACACCCAGCAAACCTCAGCATATGAATCTCCACTCCCTTGACACAAAGAACGCATTACTACATAAAAATATGAAAAGATATATGGAGGAGGCATAACTAAGCAGGGAAATGTAATCTCTGCTTGCCAATCTTGTCCCATAAGCACTTAAAATGTTTTATTCTCTGACAAAACTGTTAAAAAGCCCGTCCCTAAAATGTTAACCCTTAACCACAGGTCTTCTGTTCAGCTTGCAAAATGAATCTGCCTCTAAACCACCTAAAACCACCCAGCAATGTGACTCCTGGGAAAATAAATAATCATGAATCACCAACCTGTGCTGATGGAACTCCCCAGCCTCCTCCCTCCAGCCCCGGATAAGCAAACTCTCGGGTACAACCCCCAAATGCCTCCAGGAAAGGGGGCCCTCAGGGGCAGGAGGAGGTACTCCACTGGGCCACATCTAGGGCCCCAGGCCTGCCACAGTCTCCAGATGCTGCAAACCCAAGCACCCTGCTTCCAACACTGGGTCATGCTGGCTCTGGCTTATTTGTGCCCCAAAGCGCTCTGAGTCCCACCTGCCAACCCCTAAATCTGTCTGGCTCTTGACCAAAGTAAGACACCCCATCCAGCTCAGAGGCAGGACCCGTGTGGCTCAGACTCCACCCCCGACCTCCCCAGAATCCCCACAGAAGAGCGTCCCAGGGACCCCTCCCCGCCTCTGGTCTCTGCTGACCCGTCCTTGGCCCCAGGCCTCCTGGTCTGCAGATGCCTCCGGGCCCAGAGTCCCTCCGAAGCTGCCTCTCCCCAAGGGTTCCCCAGCCCTCCTGGGGTCCGGGCTGAGGAAGCCTCCCAGTCCTCAAAGATCCCCAGGCTTCACCTGGCCCCAGGGCTTTCTCATTGTCTCCCTGGTCTAGCCTGTCCTCCTGGAGACAGCCTCCCCGGATGGGGTCGATCGATTTCACGGCGGATGCCGGAGGCCCAGTGCCCATCGGCCGCCACCTCCGTGGGCCCTAGAGGCTGGGTGCCCTGCCCCTTCTTCCCATGGGGCCTCCTGGTCCCTGAGTGGGATTAGCTGGCCCAGTGTCCCAGTAACTGAGCTCCTAATGTGCCATCACCGCCAGTCTCAGTGGCTGCCTGCCGTCCCCCTGCAGGACCCACTCCCTGAAGCCACCAAGACCTACTGAGCTGCGGACCTGTCTCCTCCTCCTGCCCGCCCCTGAGGGCTTATGGATAGGCATCTCCCCAGAGCCTGGGGCTGCAGATGTGGGCCTGGGAGCCCTCTCCTGCCCTTGGCTGGTCCCACAGGCAGCATGCAATGGCAGGGGCAGGCACCCAGACCTAAAAGAAGGTTTAAATTTGCCAGCCCCAGGCAGGCCAAGTGAGGGCGTGGACCCAAGGACCTGCGGGTCCTGAAGGGCCCTCCCACCCAGAATCCTCAGCACGCCTTGTATGTGGCCCAGGGCCCATGCCAGGTGGTACCAGCTGGTCTCACCACCGCCTGTCATGGGCTGCTCTGCAAATGGTGCTGCTCCCACCACTGCCCAGGGCTTCTCCCAGATACAGCTCCAGACCCTGCACCATGGGAACACTCCACACACGCCCTACCTCACACCAAGCCTGCCATGCCAAGATCCCAGGAGATGTGAGTAAGGAAGATCAATCTCCAGGAACCCTTGGGAAAAGTAAACTGGTAAAACCGGTGGGAATCTTTCCACAGCACAAGTGGGTCAGCATGCTGTCCCTCCTGGCCTATGTGGGAAAGAGGGTTCCTGGGAGAGGGGCCAGTGCACCTCCTGCACCCCTGTGCCCTCAGCCCGAGGGGAGCCCCTAATCAGCAGGCAGCAGGGGGGGTGGGGCATCTTGTCAGATTGAAAAGGCCTCCCAGGCAACCTCTCACAGAGATGGGGAAACTGAGGCCAAGGAGGGGCAGGAGGGCCTAGGGGAAGGATTAGAGCCCGTCAGATTAGAGTCTGGAGGGAATGGATTGTCTGGCACTTGGGGCCAGTGTGAGCCTGAGTGTCCCTGAATCTAATGGACATACATTGGGACAAATCTGGCCAACAAGGCCCCTACCAGACGCCCGAATGCCAGAAATTCTGTGGACTTGGTATAGGTCCTAGGGAGGGTCGGTGGAGCTGTGGCAACGGCTGTCGGCCCTTGGCTGTGATACAGGAGGGTTGCAGCCTCCTACCTGGTCCCACCTGACCAGGCTGCCCAGGCTCCTCCTGCTCTGCACCCCTGCCTCCCCACCTCCTGCCACCTAGGGCTGCAACGCGAGGGAAGAGCCAGACTGGCCTGTGGCTTGGCTTAGGCTGCTGGGAGGAGGAGAGAAAGAGGGCCAGGTGAGCCCTGCACGGTGCACAGAAAGCGAATTGGTCTCCTAAGAGGAACTGCACCTGCAATGCAGGCCAGGTGCCCCAAAAGTGACGGGCCAGCACATACTGGGGAAGAAGGAGGCAGAGAAGACTCTCTCTGAAACATATCCAAGAGGTGATCCTGAGGAAGAGAACTGAAGAGCCACCTAGGAGGCTGAGAGATGCTGTGCTATAGGGTCATACCCTTTTTAAGCACTGACCTAAAATGTACTACAAGTACAAATGGTATGTCCTTTCTCTTGTCTACAGACCTACTGTGTTATATCTGTTGCCTGTGTAACCTACTATGCAATGCAGCAGTTTGAAAATGCAATAAACTGGTTATATTGTTTTCGTACATTGTCTCCTTAGGTAAAATGCTGGCCAATCCAGGAACTTAGGGGCCAGTAGGTCTGGTCATCAGGGTCTCTAAGTGAGGTCAGCAGCCGTTTCAAGTCAGCTAGGGCTGCACAGTCCTTGGAAGACTTAGCTACTGATTTGATCCACCTCCACACCTGTCCTTAGCTGCCCACCCATGTGGCCCCTCCAGGGTCATGCTCACCCCGACCTCCCCCAGAATGGTACCCGAGAGATGCAGCTTCGCTGTGCCTTTGTTGCAGGACTAATCCTGGCAGGGACCCACCACTAGGCAAGCCATAGAGCCCCCACTGGTCACACAGACCAGCACTGGTACAGTGTAGGAGGGACACAGAACTCTGTGTGCATCCCCAGGAGGCGGGATCCATCGAAATGCTAAGGCTGCACCCATGACAACCTGTGTATACCATTCATCCCAGGTTATAGGATGAGTACCCAAAGATCCCAGGGTTAACTGACACAAGGCCAACTGGAAGCACCCATGTGGGATCGGTCTGTCTGTCTGATCCAGAAGTCTGAGATTCATCTTCCCATCCAAAAAACCTGAATGCCAGGCTGGGAAGTCCAGAATTCCATTCTGGTTTGAAGGGATACACAGAAGCTCCCTGAGTAGAAAAGTTTGATGGACTTCACTTCCAGGAACTGTACTCTGGTGGAATGTTTGAAAAGAGGCCAGCTGAAAGTGGCTCATGCCTGGCCATCCCAGCACTTGGGAGGCCGACGCAGGATGGCCTTGCTCCAGGAGCCAAGACCAGCCTGCAACATCAGTGAGAGACCCGCCTCTATAAAAAAAAATGTTTTAAAAATCTAGGGCTGTATGCGGTGCACCCACCCCTGGTAGCCACTGGGAGGCTGGAGGTGGGAGGATCAGCCTTGAGCCTGGGAGGTTGAGGCTGCAGCCCTGCTTCTGCAGGATCGCACTCACTGCACCCAGCCCAAGTGCGACACAGCCAGACCCCATCTCCAGCCTGAGCCAAGCGCCCCCTCCCTTCCAGCCCTATTTGTTCCTCGGGAAAATGCTATATCTTACTGTCTTGCACCTTGTTGAACCCTCAAGCAACCTGCTGCTCTTTTCCGCTAAGCGGAATGGACATTCTCCCATCTGGGACTACCCATACTGAGTTGTCTCTGGGCCTCTGTAGCAAATGAGCAGACTGGCTGGGCTGGGGCCATTTTACAGAAGCCCCAAGATAAAATATAAATGCTATTACAGTAGTTTTGCAGCAGTGCTTGCCAAGGAGTGCCCATAGAATGCTCTGCAAAGCCCTGCCTGGAACGAAGCCAACTTTCTTCCATGTGTTCTGTAGTCTTCTGTGGTGGTGCCACACCCCTCCCCAGAACCCTGAGGCATGCGTGCAGGGTCCAGGACTATCCAGGAATGGAAACAGCCGCCACCAAGATGGCTCACCAGCTAAATGGAAATCACCAACCTTGGCCTGGTCCTGCCACTAAACTTGAAATAGGGAAGTCTTGGCTTAAAACAAATAAAGCTGATACTAATTGCACTGACCAGCCACCTGGTTCATAATCTTTACAAACAGATTAACCTACTTAATACTCCCACCATCCGATGAGGTAGCCTCCCACCTGCTAGGATGAGGAAACTGAGAGGCCTAGAAGTACTAAACAAATCTAGACCATAACTGCAAGCAAATTGTAATCTTAGGTTAGGCTCCTCTGGAGCAACAGACACTGGGTCAGGAAAAGTTTGTATCAAACTGGAAAGTTTACTGTTTCTTGTAGTGAATGAAGGGAGCAAAAGCCTTGGATGCAACCATAACAAAGGCCCTGTGATAACTGAGACTGCACGGGAGCCCAAATAAGGCCCTTAGAGCCTGCCCTCCTACAGGGGCCAAAGTACTGTACCGCCAGACCACAAGCTTGGATGTTGGGTGTCCCCAGGGATGGCAGCCTAACCCGGGCAGCCCTTTGGGGCCCAGCCAAGCAAATACCTACAGAAGGAGGGTAACGGTGACACGCTTGTAATCCCAGGCACTTTGGGAAGTCGGTATGGTGGGATTTGAGGTCGAGCTCAAGACCATTCGATTGCAGGATGAAACCTCTATATCCCCACTAAACAAAATAGTCAGCAGGTGCAGGAGGGTGCTCAATCTAGCTACTTGGGAGGCGGAGAGGGAGAACTGGGCTTGAACCGGGAAGGAGGCTGCACAAGATCACCACACCCAGTACAGCATGTAAGAGTTAAACCCAACCCAAAAAAAAAAAAAAAACCTGAGGAAGGACCCCAGAGTAGCCACACAGCACCCAGGCAGCTGGGCCGCTGAGGGACTCCACTGCTGAAGAGAAGCCCAGGTGCCTCCCACAGCATCCGGTGTACAAGAAGGCTCTGAGGGACCGAGGATCTCACCCAGGCAGCCCACAGATCCTGGAGCTAAGGCTTTACTGCTCCCACTCCAGGTCCCAAGTAAAATGACTTCCTGGGGTAGGGTAATCCCACAGGCCTCCCCCCATACCACCCACAGCCACTTCATTGAGTTAAGCGCTTGCATACTCACAAGTCTGGGCTCTTGCTTTTGTTTTTTGAGACGGAGTTCTGCCTCCCGCTATGCCTTAGGCTGGAGCAACGCTGATCTCTTGCCTTGCCACTGCAACAAGTCCACCCTTGATCCAAGCTGTATCTCCCATTCTGCCCTCCCAAGTAGCTGGATTACAGGCTCTGGCCACTGTACACCCAGCTAATTTTGCATTTTAGTGGTGAATGGCTCTGCCCATGTTGTCCAGGCTGGTCTTAAACTCCTGACCTCAGGTGATCCACCCCCTCCCTGGAACGCTGTGGAGCTACCTCAGCGCCTGGGCCAGACACTCTCATAAGTTTTAATGGCCTTTACACTCTATTTAATTCATTGTATTATGATACAGGTAATTATTATTGCTCTAGGGATAGAGTCTCATTCCCCAAAGTGCAACCCCCATCCCGGTTCCAGCAATTCTCCTACTCTGCTCAGAAGCTGTGGGATCACAGGCCTGCCACCATGCCCAATCTTAGATTTGAAAAAAGTAGAGAGATATTCCACCCATGCTGGCCAGGCTGGTCCTGGAACCTGACCTCAAGGATCCACCCGCCCCAAAAGCAAGGCTGGATTAGGCACACACCACCACACCCGGCCGTATACAGGCACATTATCCCAGTTTTAAAGATGAAACCGAGATGCCGAGACTCCAAATGACCCAGTTCAAATAGCTCATAGCTCCATGCAGCAGGACCGTGAATCTGAAAGCCAGTGAGCCCCTAATCAGGGTCACTACTAACCACCACTCCCCCAGGCTGCCCCACCCAGGGCCTACCCCTCCCAAGCAGGCTGTGTGGATCCACCTTCATCTGCCCCTGTGGGTCTGCTGTGCATCCAGGACCTGGGGCTAGCCACTCTACACCTTTGAGACCTGGGCAGCTCTCCTCCTCTGTGAATGAATGAGGGCAGTCAAGTAATCTACTTCTCCCACCCAGGGGTGAGAAAACACTGCAGCAAAATGGGTAGGACCAGTCACTAGGGATCACTGGGTAAGGGGCAACCCCCGCCTCCCCAGGGCTGGGACAGAACTCAGGGAAAAGTGATCCACCCCCCACTTGCAAGGGGACAACATCTTTGGGCATACAGTCACCCTAAGAAGGCTGACTCTTTAAGATGGATAAAAGATCTAATTGTTAAATGAAACAACAAGCTGTAAAAGCAGCTTATAATAATGCATGCAAAGTTAAAAAAAAGAAAGAGTGCCCGGGCACAGTGGTTCATGCCTCCCAGGAATCCCAGCACTTTGGGAGGCTGAGGCAGGAGGGACTAAAATGGAGCTGTGGAGCTCTGAGACCAGCCCGGGCAAAATATAAATGAGATCCCGCCTACCTGCAAAAAGATCGGAAGCACCATTTGGACAGCTTGGTGCTTCCCACCTGGTGGGGAAGTTCTAGCCATCCAGGAGCTGAGGTGAGAAATACTGCTTGAGGCTGGTGAGGCCTGTAGGCCGTGCAGCAAGCTAAGATCATGTGGAGCTCTTACAGCCGCAGTGTTTTATGATCATGTGGAGCCTTGTAGCCGTAAGCTTACATGATCATGCCACTGCACTTCCAGTTCCAGTGAAAGAGCAAGACCCTGCCCCTGAAAATGGTGCCATTTTAAGCAGGTCCTTAGCTCTATAATCACACTGTCTCATCTCAACACGCCCATCTCTGTTAA